>JASZXU010000521.1:0-19207 GCA_035521515.1 Phenoliferia sp. Uapishka_3 | reverse complement strand
AGGTGGAGGTGGACGCGGAAGCAGAAGTGGCGGAGGAGGAGGAGGGTCCGCCGTTGGTCATGTAGCCTCACACTCAGGTCAGTCAGCTTAAGGTACAGAATGGGGAAGGCACGGCGTGGCACTAATGCTTGTTCTCACCCTTCATAGTCAAGTTGGAGGCGAAGATGAGCAAGGAAGAGCTTGACAATGACTGGATGGCTCATTGGGTTACTGGGATTCCGATGGCTGAAACAAAGCACGACATAGGCACGTGCATCCATACCGTTCCTGCATATGATTGTGCTCATGATGGGTTTGATTTACAGCTCGCGAGGCTCGCCGTCAAAGGACCAGTCCCAAGAAACTGGTGCCTCCTTCGTCTCCGGACACTGAGGAGGAACCTCTGACGCGCAAGCGCCCCTTCTGTAGGTCTAGCTTATTTCCAAAGTGTATGTTTGAAAGCTCACAGGGGATCGTAACTTTCAGCTGGGTCTTCATCCTCGCAACAATTTCAGAAGCCTAAGCTGGGTATGCTTCCACCTGCCTGACCTTATCAAATGAAGAAAGCTGACATCTGTTCGTGAAACAGAACACTTCGAAGATGGGCAGGAGTTGTGGCCTTTCCCTTCGTACGACCCGGCTGACTACGAACGTCTGTCTTATCCACGAGGTGAGCCTTCCGGCCAATGCTATCTGGCGCAAAGAATGCTGAGTGTTTTTTGACTACGTTAGGAATTCACGAGGTCCACGATTCAGATGGAGGTTTTATTGGAATCACTTTGGATGCTGGGCCAAGCTCAGGTGAGCGTTTTCTGGATACATTTGCGGGATGAGAGGCTCATTATCATGGGTTCTTTATGTCAGGTCGTAGCACTCACTCGAGTGTGACTGCTGTTCAGTCTAGTCACGGCAACGCTGTGGCCTCAAGCTCAAGATCATCCCGGTTTACTTCACCACCACCAACTTCCCAGTCGGCGGCCCAAAGTCCTCCTTCACCTTCCTCACCTTGTATATTTCGAACACCTTTGGAATTTCTTGCTGAAGGGAGGGTGAGGAAGGAGACTGCACGGCTAGCAAGGAGGGAACACAAAGCACGTCGGCTGAAGGCTGAGGAGGCGGCAGGGATGGGCAAGGGCAAGGGGAAAGCAATTGTGCTCTGTATTTCATCTGACGAAGAGTAATATATGAACTTCTCTAGCCTTCTGATGGTTCTCGTGATTCCGTGCCTCCAGCGAGAGAGTTGAGGGCGCCGCCAGAGTCCGGACTTCCGCCCCACGGGGCAAAAGTGTGGAAGTTTCTGCGCCACTAGCTGACGCTCGAATGTGCCCACCGCATAACTACCACCGATACCTTCAACAGATGCCCGCTACACTGAACCACAGTCTGGTAGGCTTTAAGCTCGCCCCTATGCGCTCTCGTTTGCTGATACTCTCACAGATTGCTCCAATCGTTGGAGGTGGAACAATCTTCAGCCTTCGCCATGGTGTGTCCACTGGGACTCCCCGTCCTCCTCAAACGTTTCAAGATGTGATTGACAGTCCATGGGAGGACGACCCGAATTTCATTTGCCGAATGGACCGGCGGCAGGGAGAGCAGGTGTGGGACGCAAGGGCGAAACGTGGGAAGGGGGGGATGGTGGACGGACCAGCACACCCAGGAAATCCAAAGAGGCTGCCGCTGATTGTGGTCAAGCGAGGTCAGAAGCATTCCTACGCTTTGTGTTTCAAAGAAGCTCCGAGGTTCCCCCCCTCGTGCGATTCCAAGGGTCAACTGGTCATCATTCTTACCATCGAGGTCTTGCCACTGGACGAGCAGGCGAAGTATCTGAAGATGGGAACTTTGTACGAGCATATTATCCAGGCCGTGAGTCTTATGTTTGCGATGAAGCTGGTTTGGTGGTGAAGCATGCTGGATGTTGGCCGTAGTCGTTTCATTCAAGCTGATGTTCTTTGCTTCTGTTTGCAGAATCAGTTCAACGTTCACTACCCATCAGTGTGGACCTCTCTCCGAAAAGATGCAAAGCGCTACCTGGAACTGGGTGGGAACTTCGGAATGACGGCGACATTCTCCTGTCCTTCGATTCTCGTGTGCGCCGACTTCGATCAGGCCACTTGGATTGGCAAATATTACTACCAACCCATGTCTCTTCTTTCTGATTTCGGTCACTTGCTTACCTCGGCAAAGGAGCACGAGCAAGCAATGGACCTTGACACCAAGACCGTCTTGTGAGTTTTCCTCTGTCACAAAATAGTGCGCTGCTGTGCTGACTCTTCCCTTTTGGAGATGGGCCAATGAGCGTCTCAAGATGTACGAGAAAGGGTGTCCGTTCTCTGATGAGGGGGTCCAATGTGACGGCAAGTTGTATGTTCGGTTCAACAAGGGTGTGAGTGACTTCTACTTCTGGGAATTGATCCTTCGGAGCTTCTCATCTGAGCATATTAAATTAGGGCCTCTCCACCAGTGCCATTGGCAAGGTTCATCTTGGGTGCACCGGGTACAAGCGAAACGTTGAAGGACACTTGGGACGCCACCAGAACGGGCAGATGACCGACTACGGTGACGCCGACATTGCCAACTTAGTCTTGAAGGGTGAACCGCTGCCTGCAACTGTCAAGTTTTTTAACGAACCTTTCTGCGCCTCGTGGAGTCCGGCGTCTGGTGGAGGTAATCGGAACTGTCGTGCGTAACTTCGGCTCTCGAAATTTACCAAACAAATCTCACGTAACTCTTCCCCAGAATTTGCGCATCGCAACGGAACACCTCAGCATTCCCCGGTCAAGTGCAACAACATCTTGAGCATCACTTATGCCGTCGCCGACTTCACTGAGGGAGTGGATCCGTTTGATCCAATTCCTCGACCAGCAGAGAAGTCTCAAATCTCTGATCATTTCGAGGCCCTCGGAATTCCAGTTCGTCCTTCCATTTCTTCGCTAACTGCGGTTGTGACTGACCTTCACCTTTCTTTTTTCTTCCCAAGGTTTTTAAATCAGATGGACCTCAGCGCGCCTTCATCACCAGCCTCGGGCCGCACAGCCATCCTGCCAAACTTCAGAAACCTCTCCTCAAGAGTCAGCAGATTGTGAGTTAATCCTATATCTACCAGCTAGGTCCAGATTCTTACCTTGGGGCAGCTTCGAGATGTCGTTGAGGCGCTGAAGCTTTCGGGCGCGTATAGCGAGGCCCTGTTCCACAGTAAGTCAGGTTTTAGCATGATTGAGGATCACCACGGCGCTTAAATGACAATGTGATTAGATAATATGGTACCAGCCATCATCGGGGCAGACCATCTCTGCCGGATCGACCCAGCCTTCGTCGTCAAAGGTGTGCTCCATCGACAAGTCAAGAAAGCTCGCAAGGCAATTCTGTTAGACACTGGAGGTCTACCCATCCTACGTGAGTACATTGCTACCCTCTGTCCCCCTTTGACCTGGCTTATGAAACCTATCACAGAGACACTGCTCCAGAATATGCTCCTACGCTGGAGCGACGAAGGCGTTCGGTTTTCCTCAGATCGAAGGTACTTGCAAGAAGTGCGCCAAACCGAGGTCGTTAATCCGGATACTGGTGTTTCTCGCCAGTGTATGTACTGCACTCAGTGCATCAGATTTTTGTCTGACCTCCAATGTCTGCTCTAGGTGTCTTCGGAACTTGCTTCTACACTGCCTACGCCCTCCTCTTTTTTGAAAGTCCAGCGGGCATCGTAGTCTATTGTGACGAGACCTTTGCAGACTTGGCTGCAAAAGACCTTCATCAGCTCAGTCTCACCTCCATGCTCAACGGAGAAGGTAGGCAGCCAACAGATCTGTAAATTTTCTCACTTTACTGACACACATTATTGCCCAGTGCGAGTGCTCGCTCGCTCAGTCCATGATATGGGAAGTTCGACAGAGGCTTTCGTGGAGCTGATTCCCGGCCTGTTGAGGAGAATAGAAATGTCGTGTGGCCAAAAATTTGAACTAGCATGGGTCAACCAGTACGTTTGACCAACTAGCACTGTACACGGTTCTTGCTGAACCTCTCTCTGATCAGACGTCTTGGTCTTCCACTGACCAACACCATTCGGTTGTTTGTCGTCGACCAAGAACTAGCTCAGCTCCACGGCATCGGGACGTTTTTTGCCGGCATCATCAACAAAGCCGGTCTTCATTTTGAAAAGCAAACGGACCCAAGTAAGGACGTCACATGGCGTGATGCCCTCCTCGTGTGCGCGACACTAGACACCAACCACTTATCTCGGTCTGTCTCTCCTTCTTTCCCACGAAGCTGACTCCTACTGACCAACGTCCTGCTGCCAGTCATATGAAAGACTTGGGCAGCACTTGCGACCAGGACCCCCGCTCTCACGAACTTCTCCTTCAATACTGCCGCGACACTCCAGGCTTATCGATGTACAAGACCACCACCTCATTCCTCCTCGCCTTATTCGAAATCAGTGACGAGGCATCATTTCAGAAGTACTACGGGTTTGTCTCTCACCCCCAAGGCCACAAGAAGATGCGACGTAGGTATTCAAGTTCTACCCTTCTTAAAATTTACTGACTCCTTCGCTCATAATCTGCCAGAATGGTGTCAGATCATGGACGCCAACAATCAGCTGATGTGGGGTTTGTGCGTCTCGTGCCGGTGGGGCGGAGGTGTTGAGAACTTCTACTTGTGGCAAGAGGACGGCAACAAAGGAGAGATTGTCCACCGTCTGGCACGCTACCTACTGGGCCGCTGGCTAAGTTTCATCGATTGGTTTGAGGGGTGCGTTTTCACTCTCAAAATGCTGCTCAGTCCTGCTGACCTGTGCGTTGACATCAGTTCACGAAGAACGGACCTCAACAACCTCGAACGTGATATTATTGCGTACGAACACGGCATTGCCACCGCGGGCTACCGTGACAGCGGTACTCTCCACAACATGAAGCACAACAATTCTCGTCACAATACCCGCTTGCGTCTCATTGGTGACAACCAGGATCGAGTCGACTACCATGTTGTTGTTCTCGACATCCGCCACGAGGGGAAGAAGATCACCGACCTCATGAAGTCTATCGCAGAGCTTCGCTCTCGCTACAAGAGGAACGATCCTGGATTCTACGCCATTTCCATCAGGCTCCTTGGCGTCTGGGAGACTGAGGCCAAGGCAACCAAACAACGTGTGAATGTTCTCGCGTCCGCAACCTCCGTCACCGGCACCATCGCCAGCAAGAACGCTCTGACCGTTCGAAACGAAAGCCGCCTCCTTCACTCTGGCTTCGCCCCATCTCAGGAAACCGCAAATCCACTTCCTAGCTCCTCCCAACTCGCCCTTCCTCCCTCTACCGTGCCTCCCAGCACTCAATCGTTGGTTCCTCCTACTATCACCACCGCCGCCCAACTGCGCGAAAAGTTCCAAGAGGAAAATTCAACGCTGCTTCAAAGTGTTGTTATGGAAGAGGCAGCAATTTCTGCGCAAGCAGCCAGGTTACGAGATGCCACAGAAGCACTTCCGGAAACTGACATCCTAGCCCATTCCTCCAGTGGTAAAGTTGTCAACAAGAAGCGCGGGAGCAAAGGTCCGAGTCCTACCAAACACCGACAGGTGCGCTTTGCTTTCGGTTTCTGGTCACGGGTTCTTTCTTATGTATCATAACTTTGTTCGTCACAGCCAAAATCCGCCCGACTTCCCTCCATACCAACCGACACGCGTGCGGCTCCTCCAGGTCCGGCATCCACGGAAGAATTCCAGCCTTCCTTCTACCCCGCTCCTTCTCCTTCCTATCCTCAGTACCCTCCCTCAACATCTCGCCCATTTGACACTCCGACCACCCACAAACTCCAACCTTCTCAAGAAAATACGCGCCAAACCGCACTTCCTTCACCCGCCCCGTATCTTTACCGCAGCCACTACGAGCACCAGTATCAGTCCTCAACACTCCCTTCTACCATACACAGTCCCTCTGCTCCTACCCCTCCTCATATGCACCGGTCTCAGACGCACCCACCTCAATTCCCCCACACAAATCCTCCGCCCTCTTACCCCACCAGCATCCCACAACAATCGCTCCCTCCGCCTTTCGAAGCCCACGAAGCGCACTTCCCTTACTACTCGCAACCGAACTCTCAGCAAACTGTGGCCCGACCCTCAAATCGAGGGGACCAGACGTTCTCCCCATCAACTACCCAACTCCCTTTCCCGAGCCTCCTCTCCTATCACCAAGCTCCACCAACTTACTTGTCGCACAACTGTGTGCCAGGATGTGGATGTCGCTCCCAATCATGGTCAGTCTTTGCTCTTTTAGAAACAATCTGGATCCGCCGCTCACCTGCTGAGATACTGAACAGGGGACCATATTATTAGCAAGCAATGTCCAGAGTCGCTTTAGCCTATAGAAAATTGCAATTAAATGGTTTGTTCAATAGACAGCCGGTCCCAACAAGGGAGGAGAGTGGCTGAAGAGGGGAGGAAGCCGACCCACGCGCGGAAAGACAGCAGGGACGGAGCAGCCGGAAGCTTCCGAGCAGGTGCCCCTGACTTCTCTTCTCTTGAAAAGAATTGATCTCTTTTTTTCCTTGAGTTCCTCAGCTGTCTCAGTGGCTTCATATTCCATCACTAGGGTATATTCAGTTTATCAAGAAAGGCAGGGAGCGTTCAAACTGGGTCAAACCACCCTGTTTCCCCCTATCCTTCTTTCTTTCCTCTATGGAGGGTGCTGTCCTCGAGGGAGCTGATTTCCTTCAACGACTTCGGTTACTAATGGGCACTATCTACTGTGTCTGAAAAAATCAGCCATTCTTCAAAATCAGGCCTTTTTTGCATAGGTACCCCTTGCCGTTTTGGCTGTTTCTGAACGTTCTCTTTTGAAGCCTCTAAAGATTGGTTCAAAGGTGCGTAAATGTAGTGGTTATTGAGAACCCAGATTTGCGTACGACCTAACCCAAAAAAGGAAGGTATATTGTCCTCTGGACCCTTGTCAGTCAATGCTCAAAGTGAATCCTGCGTGCCGCGACACTGCAACATTCAATCAACCTAAAGGACACGAAGCCCTTGATTAATTTGATTTTAGGGAATCTTATGGTGCCAACTTACTCTTGACAGCATTGTTCTCAGTTTTTTACAAGTACGATGTGATGTATCACCCGGGGAGGGGGAGACCAGGCTTGACGTCTTGCAAATCGAAAGTACTTCACTAAACGGAAGCTCTTGGAATTGAATAAAAAAGGATAATCCAGGGTGTGAAGCGATGAAAATAATGCTCAAAGTGCGAAGCAGCGTGTTCCATTGACATTTAAAGCTTCCTATCCTTCCACTCTTCCCTAAGTAGCTCTCCCGCATTTTTCTTTGTGACAGCGCCCACCCGCCAATGTACATAATAGCGACCATCGGGCTGGAGCACTTTCGACAGCACAGATTTTTCCCAGTAGCTGACTTCCTCTGGGGTAGAGTAGGTAGGGCCAAATTTGACTTCAAAGTGAGCGGAACGCTCCTTGACCTACCACATCGCCCGGGGTCAGTCAAATGTACGTCGTCTGACCCCGCCGACAAATAGCACTACTCACAATACGTTGGGCAGGCCATTGCTCATCTGGATCGAAAATGTAGATTCTGGCCGGAACCAGCTCTGGCCCAGCCAGAAGTACCGGCACCTCCTGGTCCTCAATCACTACCGGTGGCGCTGGCGCTGGAAGCTGGGGCAGAAGTGGCGCTGGTGGCTCTTGCTTTGCCAGGAGCAGAAGTTTCTCTGCCACTTCCTCGGCTTTCACGACAGCTTAAATATATGAAAGAAAACATGCTCAGTTGTGGTCTTTTAAAAAGAGAAGAGTCTACTTACGACTGGGCGCCCGACGCCGGAAACGCCTCTCCACAACAATTACGGAGAATGAACGGGATCTCTCTGTGAAGCCAAAAAAGGTTAGTGAATCATACTCAAGCACAATTTTATTTGACTCACGTTTGCAGCCTAGCTTTGCCGGTTTGTTATCAGCTGGCTTCCGGTCGAATGGCTTATCGTCCGAGACCGACTCTGCAAAGTGGTGACACGAATGAAGAGAATAAGCGGAAATCACACTTCATAAAAATAAAAATAAAACTGACCAGCTTGAAGCCCTCTGAGTCCAAGTCCGATGTTGTTGGCCATGAGAGCCGCACGCATCTCAGCGCGAGTAGGTTTGACTTCAGTGGCGGGCATGGTGGATACTCAAGGGAAATAGTGTGAGGAGGATAGGATTTGTTGTGGTCGATTACGGAAGGAAGGGGAGTGAAGTGAGGAGGCTGTGAGGAGGGATGTAAGAAAGAGAGAGAGAGAGGCTCACCCTCCCCTAATTATACTGTCCGGTCGTTCGGAGCAAAACTCAGCTGACTACATAAGCGTTGATACACCACCAAGAATGTGCGCCAGGCCAGTATCATGATACCAGCCCTTCAAGTTGTGCATTGGTAAAAGTCCGGTCAATTGTTGACCGCCGCGATGACTTTCAGGGGCCAAAGAATAGTCTTCCTTTCTGCAACTCCTGGTTTGACACTCTGGCTGTGTAGCATGCAACCAAAGCTTTGTTACAAATGACCCCGGTTACTACTTGAGAGTGGCGCAGGCAAGACGCCGGTTGCGACACAGCGATGAACAGTGATCGTCTCGCGACACGCCTAGCTCCGGCGCGGAGGTGCGCGTGGGCGTGTCTCACTCAAACCCCAAACCCCAACCTCTGTCACCGACTCAAAAAACTCATCTTGCGAGTTCGACGCGATCCGCTCGGTGGTTTGGCTAACGCAGACTCGCAGCACCGACGCTCTTCGCGCAGAAGAAAGGCGAAGTGAAGTGGACGCGACTCTGCACCCGCCAACACACTCATTTCACCGACTCACCGCGAACGCCATCAACGAAGGGGACACGCTGCCAAGGAAAGCTAGTATTCTTCAGGTAAGCGATTGGGTCGGGTCCGCGCTTGAGCTTTGTTTTGCTCCTCTTGATGTTGCGGGTCGTTGCGGGCAACTTCTAGGGACACTGCGGCGGCGGGCGAGCTGCTTATGGGGCCAGCAGACTGTGCAAACCTCGTGTTTCTTGTGAGGTGCTTTTTGGTGGGGATAGTTGAGTGAGACAGCAGGGGCGGTCATCGCGTTGGCCGGAGAGGGTCTCAGGTCTCATTCTGGGGGCCCTTCGATTCTCTTCGCCTCCTCTACCACTCAAACGACCCCTTGAAACGAATCTCCTGACCCGAGCTTCCCAGCAGAAATCGTCAAATTTATCTTCGCCGAGTCCCATCCTTCACTGTACAGAGCACCCTCCGCCCTTTCTGAGCACCACCCGCGCCTACCTCTCCGACAACCTCGCTTAATACGTCAACTCTCTCGGTAGGGCACGGTGTAGGACTGCAAGGTGAGTAGAAAGGCTTGACGTAGAGTGCGAGCTCGGGTGCGCGGTGGTGAGGTCATTTGCGTGGGAGACATCGTCAGGTCATGCGGAGGGACGGCGAGCAGCTTGGTGGACCACTGGAGAAGACTTCGGGACGTGGACCTTGCTGGTGCCGTCTTGGAAAGCTATGGAAGTGGGAAGGGCGAGCAACAACAAACAGCGCACTGGGCACCCGCCAGCGGCCATGACCAGCGAGACGTACTAGATTTCCGCACACGAAGAACAAGTCCTGACACTTTGACCATTGCTCATTAGGTCTCGCTCGACGCTACCACCGCCGCTTACGTCCGCTCATCGCACACACCGCACACACACACCGCCGCATAACTTCGCCACTCTCACTTTGAGGACCCCGCCTCGCTCCTCCGCTCTTCTCCCTCACTCCAGTACAATCATTCCTCGACTCGAGCTTTCAACGGGAACCAACTAGGTGAGTTCTCGAATCAGGGAGTACGAGCAGCCGTTGGATTGCGAGACGGACAGTGCTGGGGACGCGAGCTTGATTCAGCGGGGGGCGTGCGGGCTTGGTGAGATTGACGCTTTTGCGGTTTCGAGGAGTTGTGGGTTCAATATGAAACGTATTGAGTGACTGGCGGACAAGTGAATGAGTTTCCTCGGCGTTACCGCTGTCTCAAGAAGACCCAAGCCTTTGAAGGCTCTCAACTTCCGCGCTGACCCTCGTACTTGCTCCTTCTCTCCTTGCAGAGTCAGCTTCTACCTCACTACCTCTTCACGCTCATACTAGCGAGTGTATAACCTCTTAGCGTCCTCTCGCTCAAGATGCTCGCCCTCCTCCCACTCCTCCCGCTCTCCCTCTCGCTGCTCCTCTTCTCCTTCCCCACCTCATCCTCCGCCCAAATCGGTACCACCCAAAACAACGTCTCTTCCGACTCCACGCAAATGACCTACCTCTCCACTTGGCGCTCAACAAATACGTCCGGCCTTTACGCCGCTTACTCGAATGATTCGGACGCCTCCGTTACTTTCTCATTCACCGGGGTTGGAGTGAGCTACGTGTCTATCAAAAAGTACGATCGGGGACTGTGTCAGCTGGTGGTGGATGGAAAGAGCGGGTATACCATTGATTTGTACGATAATTCGGGGTATACTCAGTTCTCGACGGTCATTTGGACAAGTGAGTAATTTTGAGGTTGAACTCGTACGTTGGACGAAAGCTGACTTCGTTTCGGAAGGTCCAACACTGCCATACGGTAGCCATAACGTGACGCTTCAGCAAGTCGGCAAAGACGCGAGGATTGGGTGAGTTCGTTCGATCGCATGCGGCTTCTGGCAGGTGAATGACTTCTATTTCGAATGCAGTTACTATCCTTATCTCGTACATTCTCAATCAACTCCTTCTTTCAAACCCATCGCTGATCTCTCTTCTCCCAGTTCTCCGAAACCTGGATCGAAGTAGTTCCAACAAACATCGGTTCGTCCCGCCAACTTTCTACTTCCCGAACCTCTCGCTGACTTTCTCGCCTCACAGCATCCTACACCGCGACCCAAATCCTTACCACCGCCACCACCGGCTCCAACCCCACTTCAACCGGCAGCTCCTCCCATTCCTCCTCATCACCCGACCTCGCTCCTATAGTCGGCGGAGCAGTTGGCGGCGTCGTCGCTCTTGCTCTCATCGCTTTCCTCATTTTCCTCTGGCGAAAAGACAAACGCAGCAAAGCACGTGGCGGAGGTCGTATGATCCAAAAAGTAAAGCGGGCGGAGGGGAAGATGAGTATTGAAGACGACGTTGGTGGTCGAGACGGCGGAGTATCGGGAGGAACGCCGTACGGTCGACTCGATTTAGGCAGTGGAGACGCACCTGGCTACGGAGCGTACGGACGAGGCGTAAGAGGGAGTTACGAGAAGACCTCGGGAGGGTCAGGAGAGACAGATCCGAGTTGGGGAGGGAGAGGCTATGCGAGCCATAATGAGCCGACGGCGCAGGAGATTGTGTACTCGAGGTATGGGGATACTCCGCCGCCGGTGAGCTCGGGGGCGGGGACGACGAGGAGAGAAAGTAGTGCTTGGGGGAGTGAGGCGGAGGAGAGGGAACGGGAGAGGGATAGCAGAGCGTATCCGTATCATACGCAAGGGGAGAGACAGTACCCTGTGCCGGAGATCTAACTGTAAATCATTAGTAGTTTTGGGGAAACTTGCGAGATGGGATTGCGAGTTTCAGGGCCCTTTGCGCTGGGGTAGCTACCTCTTCATCCAGGTGAAGCGGTGCCAAAAGGGTAGAGACTGGTATCCACATCTGTGCGCTTATAGGAACGCCATCATGATGATAAGGCAACGCTTAGAGGGTCTCTAATGTAGGTCGATGAGCCCACTCACGGCGCGTCGAGCGTGATTGCACGGCGCCGACCAGCCTCCTCACCTTTCAACGCTGCCCGACATTGACCCTCTCTCACAAAATAATCCCATCTCGAGTCTTGTTCAATGGGGAGAGTTTCGGCCGGGGTTCCCAGTCGCGCCGGCCGTGGCTCCAGCTACCCCCTTCAGCGTTCTGATTGCGAATTCGTAGCTTATAAACTTCGTTCCCGCTCTCTTCTCTTCCCTTCCCCATCTTTCAGTCCACTCGCCAGCTACTCTCTTGCACTGGCACTGCTCCACCCTCAGTATCACAATCAACTTATTCGAGCCGCCCTCTCATCACTTTGAAAAGCTTTGCATCTTTTGGCGCCTGCGACTTTCTCGCGCTCACAAAACCCAGCACCTCCGCCGACTTTTTCTACGCGCACACTTTTTCAGTTCAGTGGATTCGGCAAAAGATGTAAGCTCAGCTTGACTGCTGCCTCCGTACCATCCAGCACGCGACTGACATGTGCACTTTTCCTCAGATGTTCACCCTTCGCAATCTCGTCGACGTCGTCTCCCCACTTTTTACTCGATCACCCGCTGCTACCCAATTACCACCTCCCAAAACGCTCTCCGTTGGAACGTCACACTCCACTACTGAAGTCGACAATCTAATCGCGCAAGCTGTCGCTCTCTCGCCACTCATCAACCTCGACTCGCCGACTCTCCCACTCCAGCCCGCCAGTAATTCTCTCCACCTTCTTCAAGCAACACATTCAAGGCCAGAAAGCGCTTGCGAATATCACTCTCATAATATTCCGACAATTGCCATCGACACTTCTTTCCTCAGCCTCGCTCCCCTCATTGAACCTCACCTCGAACATCGTCACTACACCGCGTCCTTGCCACAACCAACTCTCAACCTTCTCGTTCCTACTCCTGGTGTGCACGACCACTTTTATGGATCACCTGAAGAAGTTGCGAAAGCAGCTGCGAGGAAGGCTGCAAGGAAGGCGAGGAAATTGGAGAGAGCGGAGGAGGAGGCGGCGAGGAAACAGAAGGAAGCAAGGAGGGAGGCTGAGAGGAAAGAGAGGGAGAGGGTGGAGAGGGTCAAGAAGGTAAGGGCAGCGCTGATGGCTCGTAAGATTCAAGATTGGGTCTAAAAGGATTTGTGGTGGAGTGAGAAGCCGTTCATGAGCAGCTTGATCAAGCGAGGTTCAGTATGAGGTGTTAGCGGGAGGAGTTTGGCAAAGTAGTTACTGGATGGAGGTTGTTGTATTATTATTTGCATCTGCCGGATCGTACTATGTAGGCCTTGAATTAGTCCCCTGTCTGCCGTATTGTATGGTTATCGGATACATTTGCTCAAGTTGTCCGAGCTATTCTTACGGGTTAGACTGCTTCGGTAGCTGCCGATGATGTTTCATTGATCATTTGGCATTCGAACCTGCAGTACCTTTATGTCACCTAATCGATTTACGGCGTCCACGTGTGCTTGCGCTCTCTTCGCGTTGCGTTCCATCCGAATCGCCATGGTGAGGCCGGCCTTCCACTTCTCTCGGAGCCAAACGATGTGGCCTATGGAGCGGTAGCGTTCAGTTTTTAGGCTCAAAGAAGCGGAGCGAAGTCAGTCTCACCCGCATGATCCTCAATTCCAGCAGCCGAAGCATCCAGGGCAAACTTGTTCCAGAAAGTATGTAGAGACCGAGGTGTTGGTTGTAGTTTTTTACGGTGACTCCCCTGTACGGGGAACGGAATAGTGATGGCCTCCCAGTCCACATCTTCAGCTCGGGAGCATTTTTGTGCTGCAACTCTGTTGATCAATTCGTTAGCAAGTGCAACGCGAAGGTCTGCTCAACGACGCTTACTCCTCGATCAAACACCGATAATACGCCGGGGTGAGGTGATGGTTTCGATTAAGATAGTGACTTTGTAGCGAGGTGTCAGTATGTTTTACCGAAAGGCCTTGCCTTCACCCACTTGCGGTCTGAACATGACATGCTCGATCTCGTCCGAACCTTCTCCGCAACTTTGTCCCAAAAGTTTGGCGGCCGGCGTCCTCCGGATATTCCATCCATTTCTTTCATCGCAGACCGTAAGTGACTGTCTTCTTCGTCCGACCATTTCCCCGAGTTTGTTGATGCTTTCGAAGCCTGCAACTGACGCCACCTGGTCGAGCAGCTACCTGTTGAGCGGCCTAGCGCTCCAGCAATGCCGCCCCATAACCCAGAACCATCTGCATCCTTGAGCGCTAGGAGATGAGTGTCCTCCTCGGGTGTCCAAGCTCCGTTAATGGCGGCTGGGAAAAGATATTGCTGTACATGATGTCGCACGCCTTTCTGCGACCGCATTGGTACGCTTCGCGCTACAGTCGTCCAAAAAGTGGGAAGGTCCACTCCCAGGTCGGCGAGGTTTTTCGAATCCGGTCCGACTATATCCTGTGACGCTATTCCTAGAGCTGCCATAGCTAATTTGACTGCAGCTTTGACATTGTCGCACTCTGACAGAGTGAAGACGCCCAGCCGAAGGTCACCCTCGAAGCCTAGATGACGGCATCAGCCTGATATGAGGGGAAATCATTTAAGCAAGCACCTTGCCACTCCGCATATCTGCTCAAAACAGGTCCATCGAGGCAATGCGACGCGACGAACTCGGCGGGGGTTTGGCCTAGCACTGACAGCGGAGGTGGAAGTTTTCGCTGTCCGCTTTGCTAGAGACGTATTGAGTCAGCTCTAGATTTTGACTTTTTGTCGTATGGCTCACCTTCCGAACGAGAGATGGGGCGGCCGTGCCGGGAGCCGATCTTTGCGCCTGGATGCAGCGCACGAATAGACGCGCCGATTGTTGTTGCGGAGCTGCGAAGCGGGGAAGAGCAGCCTGGAGTAGTCGGAAGGAGTACATCTACGATGATGTGCTCAATGCCAGCGCCGAGCGGGGAGAGGATGGTGGTGGCTCTTTGTCAACAAACCTCCGCCCCGCGCTTTCAAGGCTCTCTTCCGCACAATCTCAAGCTCAAGACGGCCTTTCAGAATCCAGCGTTCCACCGCACACACCTAGCCCATATTCGACGACTTTCAATAAAAGGGTTGTTGTTATTGTCGAACCAGCGTCACCACTGCGGCACCCAGAGCCAGCTACCTGCCCCGTCTCCCAAGATGAATAAATCAACTTCTCCTCCTCCTCCCACAACCACTCCTTCGAACCGTCGTCAAGATGTATACGACCTCCACGAGGAACTCCACTCAGCCCGATCCAAGACCTCTCCATGTCATTGAGTTCTCTCGGCTCCGTTGGTCCACCCAGCTGCCCCCAGATGACGAAGTTTACCTTCTCCTCTCCAAGGCTTGCGCCGCCATCAGACACACCAACTTTGCCCTCGAGGTTTACGCCAAAGTCGCGACAGGCGGCGGAACAGTAAAACCCGAGCTCATTGAGCACATTCGCCATGTCAGTTCATTCAACTCATGAGCGTGCGTCGCCGAATAAAC
Source organism: Phenoliferia sp. Uapishka_3 (assembly GCA_035521515.1). Taxonomy (NCBI): domain Eukaryota; kingdom Fungi; phylum Basidiomycota; class Microbotryomycetes; order Kriegeriales; family Kriegeriaceae; genus Phenoliferia; species Phenoliferia sp. Uapishka_3. The sequence goes on along the minus strand of JASZXU010000521.1, from coordinate 4,065 downwards.
GGGGCTGGAGCACAACTGACATCCTCGTACTGCCTCGTTTTTCAGTGGCTTTGTTTCTTCCACCCAACGATTGTCATTCAAAATCTCGAGAGCCGGTCCACAGGATTCCTTTGGGGCTATGTGGACGGGCACGGAGCGGCGCGGTGGCAACGAGCGGCGTTCCCGGCTGGTCGTAAGCACATCCTCACAATCCATCTCTCTGAGCACCTGATCGAGCGCATCCCGGAGAGGACTGAGGCTGGGCGAGGGGCTTATGTATTGTATTGCTTGATAATTTATCGAGAGAAGTTCTTCTCTAGCACTACGCGAAGCTTTGATTCTCTAGCATTACGCGAAAGCTTTGATACAACCTACAACTTTCAAACAGTTTCAAATAGTTACCCAAGCTCCCAAGACTCCCCTCACTCAAACCTCCATCGCAACCGACGGCTCCACGACAACTGCTGGCTTTTCCTGCTCGACCACCGCAGGAACCTCAACGATGGCCTCGGGGGCAGTAGACTTCATCTCGACGTCGACTGGTGGCTTTACGGCTGCCACTGACGGCTGTTCGACAACGATAGCTCCGTTAGTCGGCGGGTGGACGGGGGCGGAGGGCACAGAAGTCTCGACCTTTGCCGTTTCGACCTTCGCGACGACGGGTGATACTCCATTTGATGCTGTAATATGTTGCTGGGACTGTGGAGCGGAACAAGGAGTTGGCGCTGAATTTGTCGGAGTGGGATGAGAGACTTGAGAATTGGAGGTTTGAGGAGCAGCAGCGGGGCTTTGTTGATAATTGAGAGCCGCTGGATAAGGTATCGGAATCTTCAACAACGTTCCAAAGTGTTTTTGGTATTCTGGCGGAAGTTGGTTGACGAGAACTGGGTTGGCCTTGATGAGAGCGAGGAGGGAGGGGTAGTCGAGAGGAGGTTGACCAGGCCCTGGAATACCAGAAGCTTGCGCTTGTGGTGGCGGCTGAGCGTGGTTTGATTGAGCTGGTGGATGTGAGGCGCCATTCGAAGAACCGGCTTGTCGAGGAGGTTGAGCTTGCGCTGTTGGAGCCTGCAGGGAGACCAAACGTCAGTGTCACGATGCGCAAACCAGGAAAGCAATAGCCGTGAACGTACAGAAGTCCTTGGCTTCGCCCTCGACCTCGGCTGTTGAACGACAGGCTGGCCATCCGGACCCAGTTTCGGTCCTTTCGGTTTTGGTGGCGCTCGTTTCGGTTTCGGTGGCGGAGCGTCCGCTTTCGGTAATGAAGTCCTTCCTTTAGCTGGAGGCGGTGGGGGAAGGAGAGGTCTAGGAGGGCCAGGTGGAGGAGCGACGCGTTTCTGAGGTCCGCGAGCTGGATCCGCGCGACAGTATGCACAAATGAAGGGAGCTTTGGCGTAATCGACTCGAGGGCGACCGGCAAGAGTGTCGGCTTTGATGTGGCAGTCGAGATGTTGCCAGTCTTCGCATCGGTCACAACAGATGACGTCTGAGCCGTCGTCCTTCAGGTGGCAAAGGGTCAGCGAGAGCGTAAACAAATGAACAAAGGGCAAGAGTACTCACCAAATTCCAACCCGAAGATTTGCAAAGCTCGCAATCCATAAACCACGGCTCATCCTGATCTCCTTCCACCGCCGCGGCAGCGGCAGCAGCAGCAGCTTTCGCCGCCTCCGCTTTCTCCTTCCTCCTCTCATCTCTTGCCCTCTTAACCTCCGCCTCTTTCGCCCTCTTCTTCTCCTCCCTCTCTCGCTTCTTCGCCTCTTTCTCTTCCTGTATCCTAATAATCTCCAACTCTTCCGGCGTCTCCATCCCTTTCGGCACCACCCCTCCATTCGCAGCAATAGCTTCTTCCCTTGCCAAAGCTTTCGCTTCTTCAATAGCCGCCAATTCAGCCGCTGCTTCTCGAGCCAACTTCTCCTCTTCTCGTTTCTTAAGACGCTCTTCGCGAGTTTCGCCTCGAGTGAGTCCTCCGGCTCCATCGCCACTTTCTGAGATAGCAGGAGAGTCGTCGTTCGCTACGACTGATGGGAGTACTTTGTGACGAGAGGCGCGAGAAGCTCGAGCTAAAAGTTCAGATTGTTCGGCGGCGATGCGAGTGTCTTCTTCGGCGGCGGACTCGAGGATTGCGAGTCGGGAGGAGCGCTTGCGGGACATTTGGGCGAGCTCGATTTCTCGTTCGCGTTGGAGTGTCTGTCATTTTTATGAAACGGGTAAGAAAGGGTCCAAGAAAGTGCAGCTAAAGTTCCCAGCATTCGCGCGAAAAGAAAAGTGGGTGACGCACAGCATGATGTTCAACAACCCCAGGCAGCACATCCAAAGCGATCAAGTCTCTCAACGCTCGTTCCCTCTTATCCTTCGTCTTTCCAAACTGCTCCACGAACGCTTCGTATTCCTCGACTTTGATGCAGACCTACGAACGACTTAAATGTCAGTCCACGTTTTCAACGTCAAGGCACAAGAAAGGAGGACGACAACTCACAGCTTCCCACTCAAAGAAACCAGGTTGAGCGAGTTGGGCATCTCGCTCTTTCCAGTATTCTCGCTCCCATGGTAGTAGGCCATCGGCGCCAACTTCCTCATCTTCATTCACGACCTCCTGCTGCTCCTCCGCTTCTGGCTCACCTTCAACTTCCATCTTGTCTTGTCCAACTTGCACTTCCACCACTTCTTCTCTCACTTCCTCGCCTTTGACTTCCATGACGCCCTCGTCTTCCTTCACCATCTCCTCGTCCTCATCCACGCCATTCCCCCCGTCTCCGTTCGCCTCCAAGACCTCTCGATCGACTTCCCCCTCATCTTCCTCATCCTCATCTTCCTCTTCTGGCTCTTCCTCCTCCTCCTCCTCCAATTCCTCCTCCACATCTCTCCCATCCAAGCTAGTCAACGCCGAACTTCCTCCACTCGCCACACTCCCATCTTTCTCATCGTCCTCCTCCCAATCTCCATCTTTCTTCTCCTCCTCCGCTCCCTTCTCTCCCCATTCCCTCAACAACTCTTCCGGTATTTCCTCCCATCCATCGTCTCCCCTACTACCTCGACCACTGGCTCTACGACCAGCTGAAGCGCTCAGCCTAGGACGTTTGGTATTTGAAGTTGAAGGAGTGGGCGCGGAAGAAGGAGACGGAGCGGGAGGTTGGGAGAGTTTTCGTTTCTTGGAGTGAGAGTGACCATTGGTAGAGGATTGTACCATCAACTCGTCTGGGGAGGGAGAACGACGGGCTCTTTTCTGAGGTGGGGCGGCACGGTGAGTGAGGGAGAGGGTTCGCGGTTTTGGTTTTGGCTCGTTGGGATCTACTGGGGGAGCTCGTCGGATCCAAAGTCGAGAGTCGTCGAAGTAGAAATAGGCGTTGTTGGAAGAATCGTAGCCAATCGGTTCGATGTTCTGGAGAAAGAGGTGGGGCCGTCAGTGAGAGTGAGCAGGTGGGAGAGAGGATTTGACGCACCCAAGTGTGATCGATTTCCCACTTGAGTTGTCGTCGGAAGCGGTCGGTGTCTACGAAATGCCATTCGCAGACGTTATAGATGGCTTGGATCTGCGCGAGTTTGATCCGGATCAGAAACATCATCTCCTTATCCTCTTTCCTTCGACGAACGGCATCACATACCTTCGTCTCCAAATCGACTTCTGTCCAATCCACGTCTACAATGTCCCAATAATAATCCTCATCAACTGCTTCTCCCTCTGCCGTCTCAGCTTCAGCCGGAAGGTCAGGCTTGGCTTCTCCTCCGGTCGAAACACTCTGTTCCATGCCCGGCGCTTCGAGCCCATTCGTCGAATCAGGCTCGGCTTTGACTTGCTCGCTAATAGGAACTTGACTCGTAGATGCTACAGCAGCCGGCTCGACCTCCACCTCCATCTTGGCTCCCGATGGATCTTCGGCGGTCGCAGGCGGAGGAACGGAAGCAGAAGTGACATCTCCTATCTTTCCAAGCTTGACCCACCGAACGAAAGGGTTCTCGTTACGAAGTCGGCGGTTGTATTGACGTCGGAGGGCCATCATCCAGTTGGATGGACTGAGGGCGCGCGGGGAAGAAGTTGGAAGGTAGGTCGTCGCGGATTTCGGATGAAGGAAATGATGAGGAAAGTGGGAG
>JASZXU010000520.1:0-19217 GCA_035521515.1 Phenoliferia sp. Uapishka_3 | reverse complement strand
CTCCCTCGACCCTCCCCTCGCCGCCCTCAAATCCGTTTCCAAATGCGCCTGGCTCGGTTTCGCGACCTCGCCCACAGCCGACTCCTCGATGACTGCCATCTCTTTCATTTTTGGCGCCACCGGCGGCGGTAGTACCTCCCCTTCAGTTCACATCGGCGGAAAGATTGGGGTTGGTGAGGAGTCATGTGGTGAGTTCTTTTGATTTTGTGTGGAGCATTATGCTGAGAAACCTTTCGAGGTCGAATCATAATTAGTAGTGAGGCAGTTGCTGGACTTCAGGATGTACATGCATCAAAACCAACTCTGCTGATCTTATGTAATAAAGACTGCGAGCATTACATCTATTACAGCAGCATACAGTATCGCTTATCAAGTCTAGAAGACTGATTTGTTGACTGACAGGGTTTTCGAAAGAAGGCTTGTCGCGCGACGAAGAGGCTTGTTTCTTGACATTGTTATGATATTTTTCTCACGCGTCCTCCGGAAAGATCACCCATAATATTGGCTCATTACACAGTTCTGCTAGATTCTCTTGTCGTCGACATATTCTTTACTTTGAGGAGGATGAGAAGAAGAGGTGGCCCCTATCAAAACGTCGCTTGTCGGGCACGCTGGCCGTCTCTCCAACCTCTCTTCAACCGTCCTACTTGCAGCCATGACGGGAATCCTGCAAGTTCCTCCAGAGATCCTCATCAAGATCTTCTCGCATTGCGTCGGCTCTCCGCCCAGCTTACACACCATGAGTCGGAATGACACATGCCGACGAAATGGAGCTTTGACTTACTACCGCCCTTGCTCTCTGCCTCACTTTGAAACTCTTCCACGATATCGCCGAACCTCTTCTATATCTACATTTCGTCGTACGAGATCGGGAAGTCAGCCTCCAACTTGACGCGAGTGACCCTTTTCAAGACAACGGGTGGATGAGCTTGTATTTGGAGTGGTCGGACACACAGGATTTGACTCACCAGACTACATAGTTGATGACGAGAGAGCGAAGTCTCTGATCAAGAAAGCGGGGCGGATGGGTCTCAAGAGGTTAAGCTTTCCGGAGCGCTCGTCCTTTGACGTCTTGACGGTGATATGTTGACGGTAGCGGGAGCTAGCAGGTCCAAAGAACCGAGGGGACTGCGGAGAAGACCGTTAACTGTCTTTTGTTTCTTCAGGTCTTACTTCTCTTTACTTGGAAGGCGTTGAAGTTTGTGGGAGAGTTCCTGGCGAGACTTCGCCTTTCCAGCTCGTTCAGTCTGGCCCGGATTGGCCTTTCCAGCTCATTTACCTCGCCCTTCGCGGCTATTGTAGAATCTCATCAGTTTTACTTTTTTTCCTCGTTGCCGATTCCCCGACACTCATCTTTCTCGATATAACCGTTTCCGAGTATCAAGTCAATTCGCCTGCTCTCGCACACCTCCTCTCCCTCTCCGAATTTCCATCGTTTGCCGCAAAGATTACGAGCCTCACCCTCTCCGCGGTTCCGACGTCTCGACATCATAAGCTCGCCCACTTCTCCTCTCTCAACCATCTCATCATGTCCCCGTGTACGCATTTGAGCTCCTTGCTTGCGACCCTCGAGGCGCTCCCTTCCGCACATCCTTCGATCATACACTTGACGGTGGGAGTCTGGCGCGATCACAGGGAGCTCCTTATGCAGGGGAAGGAGTTGTGGCAGAAAGTGATGAACTCGAAGAGTCTTTGCAAGCTTGAGCTCCTTACTTGGAGCGGAACGACCGGAAATTTTTCTGGGACTGATCCTGAAGTGCAGGAAATTTTAAGGGCCGGACGGGAAGTTAGGATTGAGTGGGAGGACTTATAAGGTCTCCTCGTCCTTTTTACCGCTTGCAATGATCTCGTCTATGCTTCCTCTATACCCGGCATAGTTGATTAAATCCACGGAGCAGGGTGCGACTTGGCGTCCGTCCCGCCAATATCCTGCACAGGGCATTGAGCTAACACGATACTCTTTCGAACGTCTGTCCTTGGACGTGCGCTGCTGAAGGGAGTAACATTTCACAGGTGCTACGCCTATATACCACCAGCGCCTGCTTTAGCGAGCACGTTAAACGATGACTCTGGAAGTACGTAAAACCTTTACGGACTTTCCAGCCCACCTGCTTCTTTTCCTCGTCTTCAGCCGTCAACAAGAGCTCCGAAACTTGATCCCTCCCTGTCATGCCAAAAGAAGAGCGCTCCTATCCATTGTGGCCCGAGCTAAATCCGCAGCGGGCTCTCCGACTCGAAATTTGTTGGCCGGAGTCCTCGTCAACACAACGCATCGGACTCGCCACGATGCCGGCACCTAAGCGATACTTTGACAAGACGAGCTCGCCAGACAAGAAGAGCTTTAAGGAGCGGGATGACCGCGAGCTGAAGGAGAAGTTTAAGCCAAAAACTGGATTTATCGCCGCTGGACTCAAACAATAGTTCGTGCCAACACGATGAGCATTACTCTCCGCATAACAATGAGCTGACCGCTTCTTCCATCGACAGTACTGAAGCAGCTGAAGCGAGCGCACTTGCGAAGAAGGAGCAACTTGCAGAAGGCTGGACCGACCGCACCACCACTCAAACGACACTTCATCTCACCCACCTTCCTCCAACTCTCAGCTCTCCCCAACTCTCTATTCTCTGTTCTTCTTACGCTCCTCTTCGTTCAGCTTTCGTTGTTTCTACGTCCAACGCCAACCCATCAGGCGCACCCAGTGGCACTTCGAACGCCAACACAATTTCAACCGGACCAGGACGAGAGCGTACTGGAAAGGCTACCTCGAGGGGATTTGGTTACGTCCGTTTCGTTCTCCGCACCGATGCCGACAAGTGTTTGGAAGAGTGGGGATCACCGACTGGTATCCCAAGGAGCGCTGTGAAGGAGCTCGAAGATGCTGAGGGCATGGAGGGTGTCGAGTGGGACAAAGTTTGCGGAAGGAACGGAATCAAGATGGCGTGGGCGAAGAAGAAGCTGAAGGAGGGAGAGGAGCCAGAGGTCAAGCCGAAAACAAAGATCGCGAAGCCAGAGAGGGAGAAGAAAGAAAAGGTCGAGACTGTCGTTCGGGAGAAGAGGGAGTGGATCGATTACGATGCTGAAGGAGCACCACCACGACCAGCCCACGCTTTCGATCATGCTTCGTCCAGAACGGTTATTATTCAAGGTGTGTTATGTTGAGATGGGTCGCAAATATTCGGATCGCTAATCCTTCGAATCAAGGAATTCCCATCCCACTCACGGCCGAGGAGAAAGCAGCCAAGAAGGCAAAGAAAGAAGCCGACGCCGCCGCCAGAATGGAGGTCGACGGCGACGACGAGGAGAAGGCCGCGGAGGAACCAGAGGAGGCCGATGAAGAGGTTGACGCAGAAACAGGAAAGCCAGTCGACTGGAAGAAGGCTCTCAAGCAAAAGGCGAAGAAGATTGGAGAGCTGGAGGATGTCCAGTGGCCCGTTTTGTTGGCTTCTGGCGAATCAGTTGGTGAGCTTCGCGATTCAGTTCGTTCAGTAGAGGCGCGTATACTAACGATACTATTTCGCAGGTATCATCGTTCTGCCTACTCCACGACTCGCCCACGAGCTCATGAAGAAGCTTCATAACCACGTTTTCCGTGGCCACGTTATCAGTGCTGCTGTCAAGAGCTCATGGGACCTTGTTCAGCGCCTCGGTCGTGGAAAGGGTGGAGGACGTCTTATGGTTCGCAACTTGGGCTTCGACGTAATTTTTCATTTGCTACTATCAAATTCTTGCGCGGAAAACTAACTTTATCCCGTCTCCAGATCTCCGTCGCCGACCTTCGCACCGTTTTCGCCAAATACGGCTCTCTCCACTCCATCACTCTACCTCTCGACGGGACTACCGGTCTTCCTCGTGGATTCGCTTTCGTCTACTACCTCTCCAAATCAGCTGCCGAAGCCGCTCTCAAGGGTGTCAACGAAACTCGAATCTATGCTGGACTTGCAGCTGAGCGAGTGATGAGCGAAGGAGGAAAGGGGGGAAAGAAATCTGAAGTTCGCGCACAAGCAAAGAAGGACGAGAAGGAGAACGCTGGTGGTGGTGGAGAAAAGGGAAGGATTGTGGCTGTTGATTGGGCGCTCGGAAAGGATGATTATAAGAAGGCGCAGGCGGATGAGGCGAAGGCGGCGGCTGAAGGAGAGAGTGGGAGTGAGGGAAGTGAGGAGGAGGATGAGGATAGTGAGGAAGAGAGTGAGGAAGAGGAGGAGGACGACGATTCGGACCTCGAGCCCATCGCGTACAAGTCTGAAGAGTCGGAGGACGAACACCATGCCGACGACGATGATGACAAGCTGGATGAGGAGCCAGAAGCACCGGAACCACCAAAGGGAACAACACTGTTTGTCAGGAACATGTCCTTTGAGGCCACTGAGGCTGAGCTGTATGATCTGTGAGTATTGACATTCCTAGTCGAGAACGCCACCAGCTGATACTCTCCTTATTCTCAGCTTCAAGGCCTTCGGTCCCGTTCGTTATGCCAGGATTGTTTACGACCAAACCACAAAGCGATCCCGTGGGACTGCATTCGTATGCTTTTGGAACGACGAGGACGCTCAGAAAGTCCTCCAGGCCTCAAACGGTCTAAACGCTGGTCTTTTCGGTGGCGAGGTAAGCTCGAATTAGCTTTTTGCCGCAAGCTGTACTTACTTCGAGCTTCAAACAGGTCTCAAACAAGAAGGACAAGACACAGTCCCTCCTCATGGCCGACCCGAGCACTTCTGGCGCTTCCGGACTTGTCCTTCATGGTCGAGTACTCGGTGCTGTCGCCGCCGTTTCGAAAGATGACGCCGACAAGCTCCGAGAAGACCGTGACAAGCAGGGTGCCGCGAAGACCGATCGACGTAACCTGTACCTCATGCGTGAGGGAGGTAAGCTTTACCATCCATTGTCGATTCGAAAGCTTGGCTGACCATTTCCATCCTTCAGTCATCTTCCCCTCATGGGCTATTGCCCAGACTCTTCACCCCGCCGATCTCGCTGCCCGTCAATCATCTTTCGACGCCCGAAAGGCACTCCTTCGATCCAACCCTTCCCTCTACATCTCCCGCACTCGTCTCTCCGTCCGACAAATCCCCCTCTACGTCTCGGACGGTATGATGAAGCGTCTCGCGAACTACGCCATGAAGGAATTTGAGAAGGAGGTCAAACTCGGTCACCAGAAGGCGCTTACAACTGAGGAGAAGAATAACACTGTTCTCGACGCCTCCGGTGTCGTCCCACCGACGAAGACGGAGCGCATCAAGGGTGTGCCGCCAAGTCGTGTTCGCCAAGCCAAAATTCTTCGCCAAACCGACCGAGTTGACCCTCTCACTGGTCTTGGAAGGTCGAAGGGATACGGTTTCCTCGAGCTCGGCTCACACGCCGACGCACTCCGAGTGCTGCGATGGTGTAACGCCAACAAGGACGTTGGGGCTCTCTTCCGTGGATGGTGGAGGGAGACGCTTGAGAAGCTCATTGAGAAGGAAGAGAGTGCTGAAGGACCGAAGAAGGGCAAGGGCACTTCTGCGAAGGATCGCGCGGAGCGAGCAAAGCGATTGAAGGAGAAGATGGCTGAGCTCGTTGAGGAAGAGGAGAACGCGAGAGGAAAGGCGGCAAAGAGGACTGGAAAGGGGAAGGAAGTTTCGAGCGACAGGAATGCAAAGTGCCTTATCATTGAGTGTGAGTTTCTGCTCTTTTAACTCTCAGAGAGATTACTGACTGAACGTCGCGTCACAGTCTCAATCGAGAACCAGATCACGTAGGCTTTCTTACGAGTCTTCCTTTTGACTTTCCTTTTGACTTTGAGCTGCTTTTTGACTTGTGTTTATCCGTGTAGAACTAAGCGTCGTGCTGACAAGGCTGACCGTTCTCGCGAACGTGCAAAGCGCTCCAAGGTAAAACATCGCAATTCCTTTCCACACTTTCAAGTATTCTGAGCTCACTATCAAACATGCAGGCCCGAAATGAAGGTGACTCTGACTCGGACTCGGAAGACGAAGGAGACGACGAGGCTGCCGCTTCTACTGAACCGACCAAGAAGCGCAAGGCTAGCGAGGAGGAGTCTTCGACCCAAAAGAAGGTCAAAGTCGCCAACGCGAAGAAGCAGGAGCTTATCGATAAGGAAGGTGGAGAAGCCGCCGACGAAGGGAAGAGCAAGCTGTGGACTGGCTCTATTATCGGGAAGAAGCGTCGTCAAAAGGCTGGCGGTAAGAAGTAGTCGTGCCCGCCTGTTGAGATTGCAACGTTCTGCACGCGTTATTATACATATTTGATCAGACTCGCTGATGGTATGGGCACACCGTCGCCATGATATCTGGCCCTCCTTCAAGCGGCGAAGGCAGCGATCGTCCTTCGCGGCCGCGCTTGTCGGGCAAACTCTCGCCTCACTGTGATCGTGCGGGAGCTTACGTCGTCAACGTCAGGGTTCGCTAATCATCATGACTGGAACAGTCTCAAGAAGTATATTCATTGAATGCCCTGTCTGTATTGGCGGACACGGACTGTGTGATCTGCACACGCCACCGTCCTCTCTCACCGGGCGTCTTAACCCCCTCTCGGCAGTTCAAAGGAAAGAGGCTTCTGCCTCAGGACTCATGACTAGAATCACTCGGCAGGGTACTTCCGTAGGCTCAGGCGCTGAAACCTGTACGGCCCGAGCCGTCGTCTTCTGAGGAGGAGTCGCTTCGCACGCGCCACTGGCCTATCCAATGATGTCCCCTCAATGGCCCCACTCTGGCGCGGTGCCCAAGCTGCAGGCATGACACATAAATCGAGCTCATTAAGGATGCATGGCCATCCGGCTCACGAAAATCTCGCGCGCTGCTCGCTAAGTGTTTATACACGGGAGCACAGAACCTCCGCGGACGTTCATGATCACTTCGAAGAACAGCTTACCTCGGTTGACTTCGATTTATCATTTCTGTATCTTCCTCAATCCTCCTCCTCCTTTGTTGCCTCGGTGTCGCTCCTGTTTCGTGTTATCAAGTGTCCTCCGCACTTCACGCGACATGTCTTGATAAAAGTGCGGGCGCTTCCCTAGCGCTCTTATGCGTCCTATCACCCGCCTGAAGCACCGGTTGGAAGAGCCGAACTTCAGGCCCTCCGCTTCCTTCTCGCCAATCTCTCCTTCCTTCTCCTTCCCCGACTTCTTATCTTCACCTCACTTATCATGAGCACCTCGACAGTCGCTGCAGGCGATCCGAAGCACTTTACTCGCACGGAAGTCAATGCCGCCACCAACGCTGAGCAGAAGGGCTCAGGTCCTTTCGTAGAAGAGCCCAACCGCAACTTTTCCCTCCTCAGTATCATTGTAAGTCTCTCTAACGCTCGTTTCGTTCGTCCCCCGTTTCGGTCTCCGTTGGTCGGGTAACGGCGAGGCTTGGTGCGCAAGGGAGGCAAGACGCAAAAAAAGTTAACCACCTCCTCTGTTCGCATATATCTAGGGACTTGCCTATGCTATCCTCAACAGTTGGACGGCGATGGCAGCCTCCCTCTCTGTCGCCCTTCCCTCTGGCGGTCCTACTGCTGTTATTTGGGGCATGTGCGTCATTTACTTCACACCGAGCCTCGAGGTGCCGGCGCGAGTAATGAAATGGCAGCTGACGACACGGCCCCTTCATTTTACAAAACTACAGTGTACCGAGTACAATCGGTAACCTTGCCATGGCCCTCAGTATGGCTGAAATTTGTTAGTTTTCTACGCACGAGTCTGTGAACGCGAATGCGAATGCTGACCCTGCGACCTCGCACTGTTAGGTCATGTATACCCCACCTCTGGTAATATCTGCTTGATTCTATTTTTTAGTTTTTCAAGCTGACATTCTTCATGCAGGGGGCCAGTTCCACTGGTCGGCTATTCTGTCACCTGTAAGTCATGCTTGTTTCCCTCTCTGGCCGGCGCCAGCTAATGCTGTTTCATTTTTCTTCACCTTGTTCAGCCCGAATACGCTCCCGTTGTTAGCTGGATTACCGGATGGTTTTGTGTGGCTGGTTGGTGGGCTCTTACCGCCACAGCTGGATCCCTCGCGGGTACACTCATCACCGGAATGATTTCTCTGAACAACCCGGACTACGAAGTTCAGAGGTATCAGATTTTCCTCATCTACGTTGGATTCACTCTGGGTGAGTGAAACATTTACCGAATTTGTTAACTAAGCGAGTGTCCTGACTGTATCTTTCAAATCCAGGCGCAATGGTACTGAATATTTGGGGAGTGCGAAGTCTTCCCCTCATCAACAAGGCTGCCATTATGTGGTCTCTCGCTGGAGCCGCCACCATCTGTATCGTTTGCCTCGCTTGCGCGTCCGGAAACTACCAATCAGGAAGCTTTGTCTTCGGCAAGTACATAAACGAGACTGGCTGGAACGGTGGAGTCGCATGGGTTGGTTTTCTGCCCCGGGTCTGATTGTTCCGAGGCTTTACTCATTCCACCATTTCTCGTAGATCTTGGGATTACTCCAAAGCTCTTTTGGACTCACTGCGTACGACGCCGTCAGCCACATGGTCGGGGAGGTGAGCGAAAGCCCTTTCGTCAAATCTCAAACGAGATGCTGATTTCACCTCTTGACTTGCCAGATGCCTAGTCCCCACATCAAGTTGGTTTGAGTTCACAAACTGTCAATCGAATAGATGACTAACCTGGCTACCTCACAGCGCACCCAAGGCGATGGTTCTCGCTGTTTGTGAGTCGCGGATTCAAGCGCAAGTGAAGAACAGTTTATTGATAACAGTCTCGGATCGATTTCCAGTGATTGGATCTTCTTCTTCTTTCGTTTTCCTCGTCGTCCTTCTCTTCTGCATCACCGATGTCGACGGTGTTATCAGCTCCTCCGCCGGAGCTCTCCTTGGCGCCATCTACCAAGCCACTGGTTCGTCTTTACAAGGTCACCTCGACTACGCTTCATAAGCTCATCTCGGTTTACACCAGGCTCTGTTGCCGGTTCCCTCTGCCTTCAGGTCTTCCCCGTCATTTCAATGGGTTTCGCAGCCCAAGGAATCCTTACCGGTAGCTCTCGTATGACAGTATGTTCCTCCAATATACCCCTTACTTCTCACTTTCTGATTTATCTCCCTTTTCCAGCACGCTTTTGCCCGCGATGGTGGAATCCCTTTCTCCCCTTTCTTCGCCCGAGTCCACCCCGTCACCGGTGTACCCGTTAACGCTGTTTACCTTTCGACGGTCCTCGTCATTATTTTCGGACTAATTTGTAAGGTTTTCGACTTGAAATATGTAGAATATTCGCTGACTTACTCTACCCAATTTAGACCTCGGATCCTCTTCCGCCCTCAACGCCATCCTTTCGTCCTCGGTAGTTTTCCTCAACATTTCATACTCCATCCCTGTTGCCCTTCTCCTCTTCCGTGGGCGCCACCTCCTTCGCCCTGCCAGTTTCCCTGAGCCCACAATGTCCCGTAAGTTTCTAACATTGACCTCCGTTGCTCAAGGCCTGACCTGATTATGAACAACAGTCGGGAACTTCTGGGGACCCGTTTGCAACATCGTCGGACTGTGCTTCACCGCCCTTACCACCGTTTTCTTCCTCTTCCCACCCGAGTTGCCAGTCACCGGAAACAACATGAACTGTACGGTCTTTGTGAGGATCGTATCATCTTCTTTACGCTGACACATCCCTGTTCCAAAACGCAGACGCCGTTGTTGTCTTCGGAATTATTGCTCTCGTCGCCACGTTTACCTGGATCTTTCAGGGCAAGAAGCACTTCCAAGGACCTAGGGACCTTGGGGCGTTGTTGGAGTTGGCGAGGTCGGAGCTCACAGTGCCAGAACAGGAAATTGACGAGGAGAGGATTGTGGTTGAGGCTGCTGGTGTCAACGAAAAGCTCGCTGATAAGGAGCAGTAAAATAGAAAATTGTCTCTCTTATATAGTATGTAGACTAGACGACCCATTAATGTCATGATCATCCGTTGGATCTTGTTGTCCGGTCTGCACCTCCCCTCTCTCCGTTTCGCTCACAGTAGCAGCGGCCAGCGACCTGCCTGAAGCTGGCAATCAAGCTTCCCGCAAAGACTTATGCGTCATACCTGTGGTGCTTCAGCTTCAATCTCGGCGAGCAACGCGATCGTGATCGGCGCCTGAACAATCTACGAAAATAAGACATCGGTGGGCGCGCTCGACGTTCTCTCTCAAGCAAAATTTTCTTCGCAGCTGTGACTACCGTTGCGTTCTTGATTGTGACGGGGTGTGTCTATTTGCATTCTCGTCTATTCTATTCACAATTCCCCAAACCCCTGTCTTACATAGTTCCCATGTAGCAGTACTCAGCGAAGCAACTCTGGCACTGCTCCGAGCGCGCGACGCCGTTGCGGCCTTGCTGAGCGTCAACGAGAGCGCAAGCGAGACAAGACGACCAACTAGGCGAAAGACTTTGGGTGGCGATAGCGAAACCGTTGTCGAAGAAAGATTGTGTGTCCTCATTGGAGTACGAGTTGGTTCCAGTACTGGTGTTGGTGGCGAAGACGATGTTGTAGTTCGGCACATCTGCGATCGGCTTTTGTCAGCACAGATCATTTGAAGCTACGTGCATAGCTGATTACTCACAGACAACAAGGGGTGTGGAGACGTTCTGGGGCTGAGCGTAGCAGTCTGAGCCGAAAAACACTGGGCGCTTGTTGAGGCCTTGGGCGACGAAAGACTCTACAGGGGGGATGACTGGGAAGGGTGTCGCGGAATATCCGGGCTGCTGAGTTTTCTGGTAGGTGTGGTAGATCTCACGGCCGTCAGGAAAGTTGTCGGTATCGGCTCTGAGAGGCGAGGGGATGTCAGAATCTCCCCAAGTTAAACTTCGGAGAGACGAAACTTACGAAGCGTCGATGGCGATGATGACATCTAAAGCTCGCTGGGGCTGAATCAAAGGGAAAAACGGCACATTTTCTCCGCCAAAGCCTCCGTCGATGAGGGCAAGTTCGAGATCCGCTGACGCTGGGTAGCCAGTCGCACTCGACAATCCCGCGAAGGGGTTGATGACCTGGGAGCGTCGAAGTCAGAGAGACTCTTTCAAAGGTTCGGATCGAAGGCACTGACTCGTCCATTGTCGGCCTTCTCATCTGGTACAGCATCAAGAGCAGCTGAGATGTCGGGGTTGTCCGTGATCGCTGTGAGGTCGATGGAACGCTCGGCGAGGAAGATTGGAGCACCCAGGATATTGCCGCTGCATCCCATGAGGAACGCAGCGTTGTCGAAGCCGGTTACGCAGCTCTGGCTGCTCGCGACTCCAGCGGTGAAGTTGGTACCGAGGTACTCAATTGGGACTGAGAGTCCTCCACTGGAAGGAAGGTTCGTTCCGAAGGTGTAAGGAGTGCTCTCGTACTAGTGCAACGGACACCAAAAAACATCAGCTTGACCGTTTCACTGGTCCGAATGGACGCGAATCCTCACAATAGGAGACGAGATATCGATCACCCTGTTTCCAACGGTCCTACCGCAGGAGATGATGATGGGGAAGGGTGCGATACGGCTTATGAAGTTCGAGGTCTTCTTGATAGAGCTCCAAAGAGTGGCGGCTTTTTGGAGCATGTCAGTGAAGGGTAAATCGCGTAAAGAGTTTTACGGCGACATACCTCCTGGACCACTAGTGACGTCGATGGGTGAACGAGTATCGTTCACGAGGTGGTAGGCGAGGATCCGGCCGTCTTAAAATGGATGGAGTTCAGCTCAGCTAAGATTTGCACATGCAAAGAGTCCGCGGGAGTCGCTCACAAGCATCGATAGACGAAACTGGGGATCCGGCCTTGTGTTTGAGCCCAATAGAAGCCACAGCATCGGCCACTCCAGTAGGGTCCTCTTGCTTAGGAGCGAAGAAATTTTCAGTCATATCCCATACATCATCCCTCAGCGCTACATTGCCAGTCAAACAAGTCAGCGTCAAACTCGCCTTCGGAAGATTGCTCTCTCGAAGCTCACATTCGAAAGACGGGAAATCCGCTACGGCGTAAGACCCGGTGAGCCAAGACCCTCCGGAGAGTCCAACAAGGTATTGCGCGATTTGTAAAACTCCTCCCGATTTCGCTGCGACGGCGGTGGCGTTACGATTGTCGAACGCAGCTAAGATACCTCCTCCGACGAGCATGGCCCTGAAAATAACAGCAACTTGTGAATTTCTCTGGAAATACGTAAAGATTTACCGAACGACTTACCTCTGCCCACCTCCACTTACCGCGAAACCGACCAGCGGCATAGTTTTTCCCGGATCGGCGTTGGCGCCCTCGGAAACAAAGGTGTTGACATCGAGTCCTTCCAGACCTACTCCACCTAGGTACGACTTCCAGTCCCCAAGGGAAGTTACTGTCTTTTCTTGGATGTACGCCGCTTCTTGCGGATCTACGATGGCCTACTCAACAATAAAAAATTGAAAGATCAGTCGCTGAAATAATGGTATGTTTAGGTCTTGAGAGAACACGTACCCCTTGTCGAATGGTCACACCAGAAGCAGGACATGCGCCAACGGTGGGTGCATAAGTACCACTTGGCGAGTCACGAAGAGCGGTGGCGCGTCGGTCGAGGTGGACTGGCGAAGCGACTGCTAGGCCAGCGAGAGCCGGGAGGATCACTGCGAAATGCATTTTTTGTGTAAGGAGTGTGGGCGAAGAAAGAGAAAGACTGAGAAAACCGCCTTCGGGAGTTGTTTATGATTGAGTAGCCGACTAGCGCAAAGTCGAGTGATTTGTCTTGGGGGGTCTTGGATTGTTTGGAACGTTTCGAGTGATGGTCCAACGGGGTGCGACGAAAGGCCTGAGTGGAACGTGCGTGAATGTAGAATCGCCACTGTTGAGCGTCATTTTGTAATGGCAATTCATTAAGTACTTGGACCGGCCGGATGAGAGAAGTCGCCGAGTGGTGATCGCGTTGCGACGCGAGTTTTGAGGTACATGCGCGCCAAGTCGGAGAGAAAAATATTTGGGGTCGCTCAAGCTCTTGCTGTGTGACTTGACTCTTCGGATTACTGTAGGCAAATCTGAAGAATGGTAGTTGCTGAGAGAAGAGCGAGCGAAGCATCTGATGAACTGCACCAAGCAAAGTTTCAAGGCACCCAGAAATCCAACAACAAAGCGAAGTCAACTCAGCTCTTGACCCTCTTCACTTCCTCCTCAACCCCTCCCCCATCCTCAGCGTCTCTCTCCCTTTTCCTCAACTCCCCATTCATCCTCCTTGACTCCTCCAGCGCACCTTTAAGCCCCTCCAACTCTCTCCTCCACTCCTCCTCTCTCAATCTCCATCCTTCTCGTTCTCCCTCCCATTTCCTTTGTTGTTCTTCCCAATTTGAACGATCGGAAACCCAGATAGATTGTTGCGATTGAAGAGCGGTGAGAGAGGAAGTTACGGAGGCGAGAGAGGATTCGAGAGAGGTGCAGCGCGAGAGAGCGGCGTCGACTGAGGAGGCTTTGACTTCGAGATCCCTGTAAAGTCGAAGATCAGCGAAGCAGCCTGAAGGTTTTAGAAATCGGAAGCTCACTTGACGTGCTGCTCTTTACGTTCGCGGAAAGCACGTTGGGCAGCCCGGTTTTGGGCTGCACGCTCTGCGAAGACTCATCAGAGTCAACATCATTTCTGCTATTCGAAGAACACGAATAGATAAAGGTGAAACTCACTCGTGTTTTTTAGAGGCTTGTTCGACCCATCCCCGCCACTCCCATCCTCTCCTTCCTCTCCTTCTCCCACTGGCGTCCCGTCCGCTGCCACCGCCGGCGCTTTCGCCGCATTCTTCGCTGTTCCTTTCCCTTTTCCCTTCCCGTTCATACTAATCGTGTCCTCTCCCAGTGCTCCAATCTTTTGCTGAAACTCGACTGAGATATCATCTCTCCCCGGCTCTCCACTCCCGCCACTGCTCTGCTCGGTATTCACAACATGATTACCAAATCCATATTGCTGACCGCCATCTTCCCCTGCGCCTCCAGTCATACTGGCATCCAGGTCATTCGGAAAGCCCGTATTTGAAGTAGCGACGAAGTAATTGTTCGAGTCGTACGAATTCGACGCGACTTGTAATAATGGAGCTATCGATGGCGTCGGAGCAAAGGCATGGGAAGAAGAGCTGGGGGAGCCTTGTGATTTGTGGGATGAAGGTGATATGGCATGGGATGAAGGTGAAAAAGAATGAAGAATTGTCGAGCTGCCGAGTGGAGTTGTCGAAAGAGCAGCTACGGCCCGGGGCGTCCGTGGTCAGCAAGTGTTTCTCTTCGGCGCTCGGTAATGTGGGGGATGGGTCAATAAGCAGAATGCGAACCTACCTGGATCGTATACGCTGTCGTAGCCCGCCGCACTGAGTGCCGCGAGCGTCGTTTGATCGTTTATTGCGGAGCTTGATTGAGCAACAGGCGAGCCAGCGAGATTTTCGTCGGCTAGCTTCGGAACAGGGACGCTGGTTCGCGCTTTGAGTGGCATGGGTGCCGAGGTGGGGCGTCGCGAGTTTGTAAGCGGATCGTGGGAGGGAATGGACCGGCGTAGTGGTGGTATAAACGAGCCTCTTTGGCGGAGGATAGACTTGTTCAGTGAAGAGGTCAGTGTCCGTGTTTATGGTGGTCTGCTGTACGCTTGTTGCGATTTGTTGTTTGTTGATGTGGGGGGAAGGAAGGGCTTTGCTGACGAATGGCTGACAGACCCTTCACCGAGCGACCGGAAGCAAGTCGGCCTGGACCGGACCTCAACATCAACGCGACTTTTGAAGTCTCTCCCTCTTCACTTTCGCCGGCAGGCCTGAATTGCCAACCTTCAGACGTGCGCACTCAAATCCACTATTCGCCAGCCAGACCTGAGCATACGATCGTTCTGGCGCGCCTCAGCTGGCAAACGGCGCCTGCGCTTCACCCTGCTCGTCTACCGCCATTGGGCGTGAGTAGGACGAAACTTTGTTCCGAACCTTTTCTGACTGTGGCTCACTATCTACTTCAGGCGAAATGGAACATTCTACTGGCGGTAGGGCGCATGTTCACATTACTTACGCTCGTAGCAAGGAAGCTAATTTCCCCGCTCGCGCAGGCCACCGCTCCTCCTTACTCGGCCTTCCCCACGAGCTCGTCTCCCAAATAATACGACACGTCGCGCCACTGGGAGGACGGAAGGCCGAGCACCTGCGTCTGGTCAATCGCCACATCTCCACCGTCGCTTCTCCAATCCTTTTCTCGTCCCTCATCATCCCCGACAAGCCTTTGAACGAACTCGACGAGCTCCTTTCCGCTATCTTCGACAACCGACTAGGAATCAGAAAAGCCGCCACGTCGCTCAAATATGAACTCCACGCCGAAGCTTTCACGCTTCCAGCTCTCGCGATCGCCAAGCTGCTCAATATTGAGCGGCTGTCGCTGCACTCCTCCACCGGCCAGGAGGTACCCGATGTCGTCCAAAATGCGCTGGCTAGACTGCCTCGGCTCTCAACCCTAAAACTCAGCAATCTCTCCCTCAATCCCCGAGACCCGGCTCCCTCGTGGGATTCTCCAGAATTACCTCTTCTGGGAAGATGCACGTCGGGCGTGAAACACTTGATCCTTGATCGTCATGTTGATGGTTGTGGCTTGTATGCCGTCCGGACTGCTCTCGCCAATGCGTTCGCGTTTCGTAGGAACGAGGTCGAGATCCTGGAGGTGTACTTGAATAATGCGGTATTGATCTACCAACACCTCAATGCGTGCCGCTGGAAGGCTCGCCACATTGTCCTAGAGTGGTCTGGAGGAGGAGACCCCCGATTTTTTCTGCTGAACGAAAAGGTGCGTTCCTTCGATTTGACGCGGTCGGAAGTGCCGTACAGTATCCAAAGCTCATCGTCTCCCATTTAATCCAGCCACTTTCGAGCTCTGCACAGTCATTGCGACTTCAAGGCCTCAAATCACTATTTCGCTCTGAGGAAGATGGGACTGATCATGTCCTGAACTCGGCATCTGTGGTCGCGCTCCTCAACTGGGTCGCGCTGAGCCCTCTCTCCGAGCTTTCATTGCCGGTAACTACAGCTTTCGACGTACACCCAGTTTTGTTCGGCCTCAACCTTTCGAAAATTCGAATGCTCAGTTTCTGCACCTGTCCTCGGAAGACGTATAAGAGCCGACGGGACCTCCTCACTCATGTACGTTTTGCTCTACTCCGTATTGCAGCCCCGAACTCATGTATTCCCGTCACCTTTTTCGCAGAAAACCCTCCCCTCACTTTCCAAGCTCCTCACCTCGACCGCCTTCCCCTCCGTGCAAACTCTTCGACTGGTGGGCTGGTTCGACGTGACATCCGTCACGACGCTCGCTGCTATACCACCTCCACAACTCGCGGCAGATCAGGCCTTTCTCTTTGCACTTCTAGGGGTTTTGAAAATCAAGGGTGCTAAAAGCCTTGTTCTGGAAAACTCGAATGGCCACCCTGATGGAGACGTCAAGTGTATCTATGACTTGCGAGGGGAATGGGAGTGGACGGTGCGGCTAGTGAGGTTTTGGTAGGAAAGTGGACAACATGCCCCAACTTGCGTGGGAAATCGAAAGCGCACGCTAGATACCCATCGTTATGTCGAACCCCTCTGTGAAAGGTGGGCTGCGCGTCGGCCTCCGCCGGCTTTTGAAGTCCTTGAAAGCTTCACCGGGCACCACAACTAACCGACAAGTACCCACCAGCGACGGGTTTTGTCAGATTCCGTACGCCTTGCTTTTTGCCCCTCACTGCTTCAAGCGAGCTGACTCTTTCTCTTCCGCACCTCCAGAGCTCAAGCTCCGCGTCGAACAGACCTCACTCCTGTCTGCCCCTCCTCGTTGGGCTTTTCGCTCGGTTTGGTTGCAATCTTGTGAGTAGACGAAGCGTGTCACTGAACTTTTGGGCTACACTGATTCGTTCCATCCAGGCTCTATGGAGGCCACTTCTAGCGGTGCGAATCTTGAGCCTATCAGAGCGGGTGTATGGTGTAGGCGCTGAAGCTAATCGTTCTGCGCAGGCTCTACACCCCAACTTGACCTCCCTACATCCCTACTCGACCTCCCCAATGAGACTCTCTCGCAAATTGC
This sequence comes from Phenoliferia sp. Uapishka_3, assembly GCA_035521515.1. Lineage (NCBI taxonomy): Eukaryota > Fungi > Basidiomycota > Microbotryomycetes > Kriegeriales > Kriegeriaceae > Phenoliferia > Phenoliferia sp. Uapishka_3. Next base: position 2,258 of record JASZXU010000520.1, on the reverse strand, counting down.
CCGTGACGTCGCTCCCCTAGGCGGTCGCAAGGTCCAGCACTTGCGCCTCGTCAACCGTCGCCTTGCCGCCATCGCTGCCCCCGTCCTCTTCACCTCCATCCTCATCCCCTACCGAACACGACAGAACATTGCCGAACTCAACTTGGCTATCCTTGGAGACGACGGCACCATTAGTAAGGCCACCACATCAATTGCGTACACCTTCAGTGGGAGCGGCGACAACATTAGAGGCCGAAGTGCAGGTATCATCGTCGATGCCTTTTCGAATCTACAAAGAGTCTCGCTCTCCGCAGGTTACAGTGGTAGTCCATTTCCCCAACTCTTTGAAAAAGTGCTCGCCAGACTTCCGCAAGTTTCTCACCTCACGCTCAATGGTTTCAACATACCGCCCTCGGAGGATAGCACTTTATTATCGAGATGCGCCCCGGGAGTAAAGCACCTTATTCTTAGACAGATACAAAATGTTGGTGTGCTGGTGGCTTTCGGTTTTCCACTCGGCCATTGCCCTATCGGCGTGGAAATTCTAGAGGTTTACAACGCGGGTGGAGGACTTCGGCGAACGGATTGGACGAGGGACATTTTCCTGCTTATGGCCGCATGTATGGACAGCTTGAGGGAAATCACTCTTGAGTGGGATGGAGGAGAAGGTCTTACTCCAGGCATGGCCTCGACGGTCATGGTGAGTCAGTATTCCTGCGCTTGTGTTTCCCTTGATGAGGAGCTGATTCGAACAACGATCTGCGTCAGCCACCACTGTCAAGTCCTGCGGAGTCTTTGTGCTTGCAAGGTCTTGAAACTTTGTTTAGCCCCCGTGGCAACACCGAGGGACATGCACACACTTGGTCTACCGTCACCGTCTTCCTCGAATGGGTGGCAAAAAGTCGCCTCTCCCACCTCTCCCTTCCGGTTAACGATGACTTCTTCCCCCATCTCCGACTTAACAATCTTTGCATGCCGCACGTACGACACCTCACCCTCTCAACATGCCCTCGCGAAAGTCCTGCGATTACCCCCCTTGAAAGATTTTCTAGGGAAAGGGATCTCCTTACTCCCGTTCGCTTTCCTGTTCACCCTTGAGGTTCTCGCATAGCATTGACTTGTCTATTACCGCAGAATATTCTCCTTTGCCTCGTTGAGTTCGTTGCACCAGAAGCGATTTTCCCTTCTCTCGAATCGCTATCTTTGGTGGGCTGGCTGGACAAGTGTGGTGTCGCAGAAATTGCCGAGTGTCCCCTCCCGACCCTTGCCGCGAGGCATCCTTTGGTCTACAGACTACTTGGTGTACTCAAGGACCGAGGATGTACCAGACTGGTCCTGGAGAACTCGAAAGGGCACTCGAAGGGAGAATATAAGGGCATTTATGAGCGAGTTGATGATGAAGAGTGGACAGTGCGATTGATGAAGTGCTGGTAGGACGGATTCATTTTAGAAAGTTGAACTTGATAACGTGATGTATACACTTCTGGTCTAATCCTGATTTGAGGCCATGAAGATAATTTACTGAATTGCCAAGTGGCCAGACGTCCGACGGGTGAGATTGACGTTAAGTTTTTCGCCATTTTCGACGCAGGGAAAGCAAATTATACGAGCATCGCCACCGCCGGCGGTTGACGTCAAAATAACGAGTGGCCGCTCAGTACCGCGAAAGACCTTACACACTGTCAAGGCGAAGCCCCGGAAAAACTTCCACTCCGGAAACCTCATCCCTGCCCCTGCCGTAGATCCGCTCCGAATCCCAGGTCCGACCTTCTGCCCTCCTACTCCGAACCTCCCAAGTCGGTCTCATCGGCGGCGAGCTCGCCGATCCAGACCAAGAAACAAACAGGAACCTCCCTTCTTCCCTGATTTCTGACTTAAGTTGATGGTATCTGATGGTATCGACGATTGGAAGCGATAGCTTAGAAAGCAAGAGCGAGCGAGAAGGGAGCGAGCGTGTTGAAGATCGAGCACCCCGGATTGCGAAGCTGAAGCGGGGCGCCGTAGTTTGGGATGAACGTTTGAGAGTACTGCAAACTACTTAGGGGAGACCTGGTGAATACAGACGCGGAAGAAAGGCCTCAGGAGACCTGAGGCCTTCACAGAAGAAGTTTTCTCTGTCCGCGAAGCTCGATCTTCGGTGGCAAAAACCTCGCCACCTTCAACAGACGTTTTCAGTTCTTCAATTCATCTCAATTCCATCGATCTACCGTCCCTTAGCCTCCTCTGCCTCCCTCAACTTCCGCTGCACCCAGTCGGGTACAAAAGCTTTCCCCAACCAC
>JASZXU010000519.1:0-19253 GCA_035521515.1 Phenoliferia sp. Uapishka_3 | reverse complement strand
GTGGAGGGGAGATGCTTTGTTAGCGCGCTTTCCCGAGTCTGGGAGTGAAGCTTGTCTTTATATGAAAAGGTCTTCCAAGACTTGCCGACCTCAGGGGAAATGAGCCCTTTCCCCAATCTACCTCGACAGCTTGGAGTGGGTGATGCAGCTGGCGACGCGGCGACAACCAACGCCTATGGAGTACTATCGATTGCTTGCCAGCATCCAGTATTCCAGAAGCACAAACAGTCTCCCAATCCTTCGTCTGCGCGCCGTCCGCTCTGTGCCACCCCTCATCCAGCTTCTCAAGACGCATTGCCAAGTTCCCAAAAGACTAACTTATCGCACTGTACCCATTGTTCCCTTTTGACTCTCCTCCTCCCCACTGCAGTAACACAAGCTGGACAATCGTCGGACTGCTCCGCTTCCGACTGTTGTTGCACAACTTGTTGCGATCTCGATTGATCCCCTTGCGCGCGAGCCGCCGCGAGGGGACGAGGGACCAGTGAAGGGCTCTCCAGTTTGATTTATTTCCCTTTCCTCTAATGGTGTAGAAGCGGGAACGGGAACGTGAAAGGTTATTGAGGTTGTTTGAAGCTGTTGTGGCGAGTTGCCAACCGCGTAGTTGTTGCATTCTCACTTCTTCTACTCGTTCCAACACCTTTTGACAACCATGCAACGCGTGAGTTGACTCAAGTCGGACAAAGTACATGAGAGCAGGCTCAGGAAAGACTTTTGGGGCCAAAGGCAGGCTGTAGAGGTATAGAAAACACACTTGGTGCGTCCGCTTCACTTCCCTCGGACAATACAACACCACCTGCGCACGCGACTGACTTTGCCCGCGCCCTACTTGTAGAAAACTAGCTCTGTCGGTCACCCTATTATCGCATTGCTTCGCCAAGGCCCAGGGGACATGCGCGTCCGGCAGTAGGACGGGTGCGAGGACGACGGACGTGCAAGCTGTGGGCGGCGTCGCGAGATTCTATGTGCTTGCGTTCCATACGACGCAGAAGACTTTATCGACGACCTGCTCCTCCAAATGGATCTGCCGCCAGCCGAAGATTCCGCCCAAGCTCGTCGCCCAGCGGCTTCGCCCATCCCATTCCTCAGCGTCCTCACACCTGCCAGTCACACCTGCCGACAAGGCCCTTTCCATCAGCGATGTGCTTGCTTCGACCGAAAGCAGCGCCCGCCAATCGACACTGATCCGCAATGCTTGATCGAGCACTGGTGTTCATCGCTCGGGGAACGGTGGCTTTGGAGCTGGGTGGCCCGGTCTTTACAAACCGGGGTGCTGGCCTGCTATATAATCTTTCCACCATGACAGGCCTGTCGAGCGAGTTGTCTCCCGCTCACCACATCTTCCTCCTCGCCCCGCTTCAACGGTGTGCTTGCCCCTCGCCTTTGTAGGGTTCGCTACTCAGCCCTTTCCGACTCTCCCCTACTATTCGCAATTCGAACCACTCAAGCTTCGTACGCGACCTCCTCGCTCTACTTGTCACTGATGGAGCTACATACTGGCGCGCGGACCGGGGCGCGGAAGCGGACGCGGAAGGGTGGACTCTCCTACATACTCAGCTGACTCGCGGTCAACTCAATCCCCCGGCTTCAAAGTCAACTTCTGGTGATGCCGAATGACCGAAGTGACTAAATGGAGCTCACGGTCAGTCATCGTACTAGCGGCCCGCAATTTGATGCGGGTTCGTAAAGAAATTGCTGAAGGCGGCGAAACAGTGAGCGATTGAAGCCGGCCCTCTACCTGGAGTGAGTCCACTACTGCTCCACGCTCCAGAGTTTCGTCTATCACTCCTCCTGACTGACAAAATTTGTCGATGAAATCTTCCTCCTGATTGACAGAATTTTTCGATGAAAGCCTCGGACTTTCAGAGGAAGAAAGGGGACCGCGGATAGCACGAGCAAATAACAGCCCCTCTTCTTCCCTATGTTCCAACCCAAAGCCTCCACTGAGCGTACTGAATACTCATAGTGACAAAAAAGTGGTTCGACCGGGGTTTTTCGCGGTGCCGAACATGGGTGGGTAAGCGGGACTGAGGTTCGGCACCGCCGCCTCACCTCAGCGTGGACAATCATTTTCCTACAAAAGAGCGGAATTTCGTTCGTCCATCCTCTTTCTTTCCCCATCCGCTCCCTCATCTTACATTCTCTCGCTTTCTTACCTTCAGCCCCCTTTTCGTACAAGTAGTCATGCTCGCATCAGTACTCCTCGCCGTCTTCTCTGCTTTGACGCTCGTCAGCGCTTCTCCCGTTCAAGTCGAACGCCGAGGGGACGAGGGTGCAGTAAGTTCTTCCTCCATCTATTGAAAACTAGTACAACGACTCACATTAGATCTACACAGGCCAGCTTCCAGCTCTTCGACCTCCCATACTCAGTCGACGCTCTTGAGCCCTTCATCTCTGCGAAGACGAACTCCATTCACCTCACCGTACGTCCCTTCGCGCTTTTCCCCGCAATTGATGATCGCTGACTCTCATTTTGGATATACCAGCTGCTCCAAGGAGCCGCGGCCGCACTCAGGGCTCAAAGTGCTCTCATCGAGACGGAGTTGACGTCGCCTTCGATCAACTTTACCGCAATCAACGAGGCTTCTACTACTATCGCAAAGGTTACTGGAGCTCTTGAACTGTGAGCAGTTCGGACTTTACTTCCAGGACTTTGAATCGACGCTGATCTTTCGAACTTTCTCTCCCACACCAGTCACTTCATTTACTTCAACTCGCTCGCCCCGGTGAGCTCTGGAGGCGGAGACACCTCGAAGGCTTCGCCCGAGTTCGCCGCGCAGGTCAGGAAGGACTTTGGATCGTTCGACAACCTCATCGCTGCTCTCGACACTGAGGTCCTTGCTGTTCCCGGTATGCGCTTTTGTGGAACGCGAGGGAGATGGTGGCTGACGTTGTTGAATAAGCCTCGGGATGGGGACACCTCGCCTTCGACACCCAAGTTGGCTCGCTCATCACTACCTTCACCAACGATGAGCAGTTGTTGGATGCTCCTCTTCTCCCTATTATCGATGTTGATATCGCGAGTCTTCTCTTTTTTCAGTGTCCAACTCGAAATCCTCGACTGACGATGTTATTAAATTTTCTTCCAGTTCGAGCACGCCTTCCTCGTTCGTTCATCAGCTTTTGCCACCTCTTCTCAGACTCAACTAACTCGTTTCCTTCTCAAATCATAGATTGACACCGGAGCAAACAAGACCGAATACCTTTTCAACCTTGTTCACATCTACAACTGGGAATTTGCCTCGGCTCAATTCGCAGCTGCGACCAAGTACTACAAGTAAACGTTTTGCTCGCTCCCCCAAGGTCTCTTTAGAGGCAGCACTCTTTTAGATATCATACTACGGACACGTGATGAAATTCACTTTCTCACTTTTACCTTCCTTTTTGCAGTTGGGCTTGCGACTGACTTAAATCTCCGGGATCGCTCTCCCCAGATGATGGGCTTGCGTGCGAGTATAATGAAACTGCCATCCCTGCGAGCTCGGAGCTCGAGTATTGCTTACTTGGAATGGCGTCCATGAAGAGCGCCGTATTTCGCAATCGCTACGGGGAAAAGGAGTAAAGCAATAATGGCAGCGAAGTAATTACCTCGACTAATCAACTTTATGAGCATAGTGATATTGTAACTGTCAATTAGAAGAATTCGGCTCCCGACAGGCTGCCGATCTTTCGCCCAGACATCCCGCCTCACCTTTTTCAAAACGAGTCGCAGACGCCTTTTTGTGGGCACGGACGCCTCTCGACCGTCGATCACCTCTCAAACTACCCGGCCGGGATGAGCTTACTTACCCGTATTCCCACCATGTGCCTTCACGAGTCCCTCCTCGCAACCCATCTTCACCATCTCTCCTTCCATCCGGCCTTTGCTTCCGACCTCAAGAGCCAGCGTCGGATCGCAACGCCACTCAAAAAGCCTTCTCGATGGCGGGTCCCTGGAGTACGATGACACACGCGGCAGGAACCATCTACCCACCGGGACCTTGGCGAACCGTCACTGTCGTCCTTTACCTCGTCGGGCTCTGCACCCTTTCGTCGATGCTCACTCGACGGACGCCTCCTCATTACCGAGACTGGAGTCGTATCTCGGGGCTGAAGGGAAGTTTTCTGGGAGTTCTGGCGAGCTCGTGAGTTGGTCTTCTGCTCTTTGAGACACTCACCTGGCGGAAGTTGCGGTTTTTGACAATTGTCACTTTGTTGCGGCAGGCTCATGTACGTCGCGGCTGCTGCTATCTACACCCTTGGAGTAGGGACAAGTTCTAGTGAGAAGGTGAGCACTTTTCCATGTCATATCTTGCTGAGCTTGGGGTCTCATGTTCGTTTTATTGGCTTCGTAGGCCTGCAGTAGCGTCATGAGGTCCGCAAAGCTTCCTTCGGTTGCTGTCGGTCGCCGCGAAAGCTGACTCCTCGCCCGCGCAGAGTGTGTCTCTCATTCTTCGCAGTGACAAAAGTCTCTGTGACGTACTTTTTGATTGAGCGATGTAAATTTTCTCGCATACCTGCGACATGAAAAGTCAACACAGGCAATAAATTTTCTGATCCAGTCTTCGAGCAGCTCACGTCGTATGGGGAGATGGATCGAGACGAATCAAATCAAAGCTATACATCTTCAACTGTCTTTTATCGACTATCGCATGGGGAACATGTTTTGTCGGGTTCATGGTGTGTTTTGACTCACGACGTCTGAGCAAAGACTTGCTGACCTCATCGGATATCCTACAGTTTTGGGGAACGTCAGCTCAACGTGCAGATGGGGCTTGCATAACGCATGATTCTCCCGCGATGGGTGCGTTTTAAACAAAGCGGCGTTCCATAGATGTATTGGGTTCTAACTTCGCGCCCATAGCCTTCGCCACTCTCGGTGTTGAAATCTTGCTCAATCTATATCTTGGTTGTCTCTTCGCCTATCCTCTTTACCGAGGCTTTCACAATAACGCTAAAGTAAGTCAGGTTCCGTGTTGTTTTGATGTGTTGTAGAGAAGCTTGTGCTCACAATTTCGTGCAGATACGATGGCTGGCGATCAAATCTCTAATTTCAATCTTTGTCGTCTTGGCTTCTTCCTCGGCATGCATAGCCGTGTTTTCGATTTTAGGTAAGCTTTCCGCAATCAGTGTCGGTTTGATCATTCCGCTGATGTTCGGCTGGATGTTGAAAGGTGCACATGAGCTTAGCTGGGTTTGTATGACTACATGCACGCTAGATTGCTGGGTCAGCGCAGTTTGTCTCTATGCTGTAAGTCAGCGTCTGCGATAAAGTGCTTCCCAGCTTACGAAGTTCGAACAAAACAGCTCACCTGTGGCGAATCCGCCTGCGCCGACTCCAAAAATCCATCTCCAAGTTCTTCCGCCAGAAACTTCTCACACCCCTCGGAAGAATCCAATAAGCCACTCAGACCGCCCATTCATTCTCGCATCTCCTCACGAAGTATCACCTTCACTCAAATGATGACAACAACCCACAGCATGAGCGAACACGGCTCGCCCTCACCGAATCTTGCTACTCTCTCACCTTTTCATGGCACATCGGAAGGCTGTGATGTCGGAGTGGCCATCGAGGAAGGCGGAAATGGGAGCATAGCTGTGGAAAGGGGTCACCGAGACTCGAAAGAGCGGGCGCGAGAACGGTCGAGGGAGCACTCTATTCAACTCCCTCCAGCGGCTCAAATCTACTCATGCAAAGTTAGGAGGCGGAATTTGAGGGCAGAGGCGTCTGAGGAAGACGATCCTGGTACGTGGAGAGGAGATTGTGAGCGATTTGAGGGAACGCCGTCGCGGAAGATGGCTTCCTGGGAGGACGGCGAAGACCTTGAAGAACAGTTTCGACTTGTAGATAGAGCACTTTCGCATGTTGTTTGAATAGTTACATCTTGACCCATGGCATTTCAATTTTTCAATAAACGTCGAACAGGAAAGTTGAGACGTCAACATGTCCATCGAATCGCGAAAGAACCGAGCTCGTCACGGTTTTCCTTCTGCCTTCCTTCACCACTCTGGACACCGATTTTTTCATTCATCACTTTATACATCCAACAACTTTAAGCTCACTTCTTCGTGTACCTCGTAGCCTTCTTCGCCGGAGCTCCCTTCGCCGTACCCCCATAAGCCCTCTTCGCAGGAGCCGCCTTCGGCGGCGCCAGCGTAGCCAAATTTTTATAACCTGCCTTCTTGCACTCCTTCTCGAATCGCTCAATTAACTGTCCAAAATCGGCGTTTGGGCAGCTTCCAAAGATCGGGTTGCGACTGAGTCCCAGTAGTGTAGCGCGAGGGGAGGAGATGCCGAACGCAACTCGAGCGAGGAAGCGGGAGTCGTCGCGAACACCGCAAACCGACAGCACGGCTTTGATGGCGGCTTCGTTGGGTGGGAGGGAGATGTTGGGGTTGAAATGGATGGCTCTCCCGGTCTTGCAGAACTGTATCGCGACAAGGTGGTCAGGACAATTGAAGGGAGCTAGAAGGAAAGAAAACCGAGGTCTCGTACAGTGCATTTTCCACACTTCTTGTTTGGGACAGAGGAGTCCCCGAAGTAGCTACATAGTGCAAACGCAAAGCCTGGCGCAGAGTACGAGTGAGTGGAGGGAGTTATCATAGCGTAAAAGCGACCCACATTGTGAACCACTAGCAAAGGCTGCAACTCCCTTCAACCTAGCTACATCGGCCTCTTCGCGATCAGTCATTTGTTTGAAGAGCGTATCTGCCAGATCCTCAATCTCCTTTTTGTTGGTGGGCAAATCCTTCAGGGGCTGGAATCGGTTGCGGACACCCGAGACTTTCTGTAGAGGTGGGTGGAAGGTAAGGGACTGAGATTACGAGCAGGTCATTTATCTGGACTCACTGATTCAAGCTCACCGGCCCTGGTAGGTAGAGGATTCCATCAGCATGCGAGTCAAGAACCTGTAATAGAAGTGCTTACTGTTCCCAGCGAGTAATTTGACGCGCGAGTTCTGCGCGGTCGATTCCGGCCTTCAGCGCCGCACTGACGATGTCGAGCTGAGGAGAACATCCTGTCAGACAGCATGTACAAAGGCTTGCGAGGTGCGGGGAGCTTACAGTGTGCCAGATGGTTCCCGCAGTCCAATATTTGCGAATGGCAACTGCTTCATTCGACTTGTCGGCGAGAACGCGGTCCCAGCCTCCAGGGTTTGATGCCATAGGCTTGAGCGTGTACGTCTAGCAGAAAGGCGTCAGAAATGGCTTCTCAAAAGGGTATGGAAGAGCTACTGCATACCTGGTAGAAAGGAGTGACAGCTCGCAACAGCTCGTTCTGCAGCTCAAGTTGAGCATAGAGCAATCCCAAAGTATTGCGCTGAAACTCCTCGTCAGCAAGTTCACTTACCAATCAAGGAAAAAAGTGGAAGACTCACGGAGATATCAAAAGTATTCGCTTGCTCATAGAGCGAAAAGTCGAGCGATCCATCAGCAGCGACGGGCGCAGAAAATACCGCCAGAAGCCAGTCCCGAATACTGTTCCTTGATGGTGTGTTGGCTCGAGCAAAAGATTCGAGGATGGGGAGGTCATTGGGAGAGGGGAGCATGAGGCAAGTGGAGGGAAGGCCGTCACGACCGGCACGACCGATTTCTTGCCTGCAAAGAGACGGAGAAAGTTAGGTCATGACGGCGGAAGGGCGAAGGATGGAGAGAAATAGACGAACGAGTAGTTCTCACTCAAATGAGGAGAAGATGGGTGATTGTTCAGGAAAGAAATACAGAAACTGGTGGACATTGACTCACAGAGTTTTTGGCATGAAAGCGTGGGCGACTTGGCGAATGTTGGCCTTGTCTAGTGACGTAAACTGTTTAGCTTTCTACCTCATCGTTAACTCGCTCGGAAAACTTACCAATCCCCATTCCGAAACTTTTACCATGCACAACGTCAGCACTCCGCCTCGACAAAACCTCAGTGAAAATGCGTGCTTCACTCACGCAATAGTAGCGACAACCACTCCGTCTGACTTCATAAACCAATTCTGAATCTCCTTCCTCACATCCGCTGTCAATCCCGCATGATAAACCTTACTATCCACTCCCTTTGCGTTAAGACTCCTGCTGATCTCTTCGGCGTTTCCCTGAGTGGTGGCGTAGACGATTGCTGCACCTCCCTTGCGAGATTGGAGGAAAGGAACGAGGATCTTGATTTTGGATTCTTGGTCGGTGGAGGGCTGGATTTGGAGTTCGAGGCTGCCGGGCAGAAGAAAAAGAGGCCGATGAAGAGATGGAATGTATGAGCGAGAGCGAGAAAGGAAACGAAGGTGATAGAAGCGCACTTGGAGCGGAAGTTACCAGTCTGGAATAAACCTTCATTCACGTCGATATCAAAACCGGCGCAAATATCTTGAGCGACGCTGGGAGTCGCGGTAGCAGTCAGGCAAAGAACTCGCTGGGCGCCGACCTCTTTGGCGAAGCGAGCGACTTTGAGGTAGTCGGGTCGGAATGAAGGTCCCCTGGTAGAGCAAGGATTGAGGTGAGGTCTTTTTGAATCAATTTGCGGAAACAGACGGACCACTCGGAGATGCAATGGGACTCACTGGAGGAGAAGAGTTAGCAATGGAGATCTCCTGGATGATATAAGAAAAACATACTCGACGGCGAGCAAAGATATCTCTTGCTCCATGATCATTTGCACAAAGTTCTCGTTGTTGAGCCTGAGAGGCAAACGCTCACTTCAGCACATTACTCGTGAAGTGACAAAGAAAGGTAGGTCTAGTCATCTTACCTCTCAGGAGCAACATAAAGCAGCTTCAAAGTTCCCTCCCTGATTTGCCTGCGCACATCGGCCATCTCTTCCATTGAAAGTGAGGAGTCCATAGAAGCGGCGGGAACGTTGAGGCGGCGAAGAGCATCGACTTGATCCTGTTTTTGCGCACCATGCACAGTCAGCTCCCAAGTGACTACTCTCTGTGGGCCTAGAAATCAAAAGGAAAAATTACCTTCATCAGGGCGATAAGAGGGCTAACAACGACAGTGAGCCCGGGGAGACACTGCACAACGAGTAGAAGCGGTGAGTTTGCGTTGCCTCGGCTGGATAACAAACGAGAAAAACACGCACGACAGCAGGAAGCTGGTATGTCAAGCTCTTTCCGCCACCGGTCGGCATGAGGCAAAGTGCGCTCTTTTTGTCAACAAGGAGCCGGCGGATGACCTACGAGCGCGGGGGAATAGTCAGTGAATGAGATCCGGATTGGTGAGCAACCAATATCCTTCCATCCATCTTGAAACAGATCCCAGCAATTCCTCCCAGCGCAAGGCGCAGATGGCGTTCCGCTTCAACGACGCGCTTTGGCTTCCCGAGAGTCACCGACCTGACGCGCCGGAGACCGTAGGCTCGCCTCCAGAGCTGCAGAGACTGTAGCTACGCGCTGTGGGGACCAAACGACTCCCGTTCGCGCGCTGTACTCGCCTTCCTTCGCGCGCGCTATAGAACAATCTGGATGGGCGTTTCCACGCGCGACCCAGCTTCCCTCTAGCCTCCCGACCTGCCCTTGCCTGATTGACACGTCCCAAAGATGACTTACCGGCTCTTGTACACCTCGCAAACCCGGGAAACCCCAAACTTCATCGACAACAACCGCGCTGAGGTCGGAGGAGGTTTGTCAGTGGACGCGACGACCAGTTTATGGGAGGGCGGGACGTACACTAAGTCCATCATGCCCTCTGGGTCGGGCGTTTGTACTGCTGCCGTCATTCTTGCGTGTTTTGGTGGAGACACTTCGTGTCGGCGCTACTTGGGTCGGCATCATCAACCTGGACGAAACGCTCAGGAGAGTATCTTTCCTTCAAGGTGGCAAACGCGACTCCGGCTTCTCGTAGGTCTACTCCCACTCTTTACGACCCATAAAACAAGCTTTGGGGTCATCCACATACCCACAAAGCACGCCTTTCCGCGCCAAATAATCCGTTGTAAGTCGCCGCCTGAGCTTGAACGTTGGACGTCCACAGTTTGCGAAGGGAACATGAGGCGACGGCTTCGACGTTTTCAGCATGAGCACGGAGGGGTGGAGCCGTGAAAGTATGGCTCCGCTTGTCAGTTGTCGAAGAGGTCATATGGCTGGCGGCGCAGTTGCGTAGAACAGGACGGGCGACTGTGGGAGGTGTAAAGTGCGACTGTACGCTTTACGAATCACGGTCCGCAAAATCGTGAACGAATAGGAGGCGGCAGGAACACCCGTGGATACCGGGGGCTGAAGGATGGGCGTGACCGTGAAGGAAGACAGATCATCTCGCTACGACCTCTTTCTCTCGCCCCGCTGGCTGAGCTGGGCAGGACGAAATCGTCTCACATGAGGATGGAGCAGCTTTCTGCTGGAAGTCGAGAAGGAAGCCAACTAAGTCCAGAACATCTCGCTGCAGATGGCGTCGAGCCTCCTCGACCTTTCGGACGACGTCCTCCTCATGATCTGCGAAGAAATCCAGCAGAACACCTTTTCACATCGTCTAAGCTCTTTCAATGACCTACGAACATTTTCTTACGCGAATCGACGACTCCGAACGGTAGCTCAACCTCATCTTTGGGAACGCCTCACGTTCAATCCGTCGCGCTCCAATCCCGATCTAAACATGGTCACGCTTAGCCCACATCTTTGGTCGATGATCAAATACTTCTATATCGAGACCAGGAACTCCTTCTCCTCCTTCCTTTACATCACAGCTGCGCTAGCTTTCGCCAAAAACATCAAGCGAGTCTACCTCGTAACGTACACCGAAGAGGATGAACAGGACTTTGCCTTCGAAATCCCAACCGTCATCACCAATGCTCTACGTTCCTGTCGAGCGCAGAAATTCTCGATAGGTCATCCAGGAGACTTTGAGGACGGCACATTCAATTTCAGTGACATGCAAAACTTGGAGGACCTTGACGTCTACGGCGAAACGCACGCTGGGCTATTGTTGGATGAGGGAGGACCACCGAAGCTGAAAGCTCTGAGAGTCCGGAGAATTCATGCGACCTTCTTTGCTGAGCTGCTACTTTGGAGCTTTGAGAGAGTCGAAGAGCTTTGTCTGGGCATACATCTTGGTCCCGACATCTTCATTTGGACTCACGAGGTTTTGGAAAATTTGAACCATGCTCTTCCTCTGGAGGTGAGAGACCTATTGTCATATGTTTCGGCCCCTTTCACTGATAAGACCTCAGGGCAAATCGGAACGACCTGTCGTTCGACTTCGCTCACTTTCTTTCGAATGGGTCGCCGATTTATTTCAAGAAGAAGGGGACGCAAAAAAGCCTTCCTCACGAGAAATATTCGAATACCTCGCTACCATCCCACTCGATTCACTGGCTTTCTCTGGATACGGGGCCTTTCATTGGGATTTGGGGCTCTCTCAAATCAAGTTCCGCGCAGTCAAGAAGCTCTCACTGGGCGCTCCGGGTTCTTCTTCCCCTTCGGAAGGCAAAGTATGCGCCTTGGACGACGTGAGAGTGACTTTTTCAATGGTACTGCAAGTCATGACCTTAGTGACTTCTTCTACAGCCCGAATTCCGTCAAAATTTACAACATTTCCTCGCATCCTTCCCGAGCCTCGAAGTTCTCAACCTGCATCATTGGACTTCTTCATACGACCTCAAGATCTTCTGCGACTTGACTGAAGCCTTCCTAAAGCACGAAGCGTCCTCTCTCAAGTGGCTTCTGGATCTAGTCGCTGCGAAAAAAGTACACACGCTTAATCTTCGCAATGCTCTCGGTGACGAAGGCGACTACGAAGTGGCGGTATGCAGGAAGCACAATGGGAGGTGGTTTCGTGAGCGATATATTGGGAATGAGGTGAGTCGAGGCTGCTTTATTCCTGTCTGCGGGCTGAGTAGTGATACTCTGTCTTTCAGTATCGCGAGCATTGGTAGGGTCTGCAGATGATTAGTCAGACTGTGATTTTTGGATCTATAGTCAGCTTGAATTTTCGAAAGCTCGAGTCTTGATTGAGTTTTGATTGAGTCTTGATTGAGTCTAGAAATCTTGGAAGCGCTTGATGACCGTCGACTGAGGCTCGAGGCCTCAAGCCTTGAAGGTCAAACAGTCACGGGCCAAGAAGGACCTTGAGAAATCTGCGCAGGAATCGGGTGCGCCATTATATCTTTTCTTCTGTACAGGAACAGCTCTGAAGGAATGCGAGCAGGGCTGCTTGCTTTAGCCTAAACGCGAAGGTTGAGCTGGTCCGAGCGCAAAGAATCTTTCTCTTGCCCGCTTACGCAATCCGAGTGATGCGTGGCAAGTCTGTGAGAGTAGTCGTTTCGTCATTCTGTTGATGCACTACCAATGTTCCACGCCTGCTCTCCGCACCCAAGCTGCTGCCAGCTGGCGTGTGGCGGCCCTTTCCAAAGCTGGCCTATCATAAGTTGCTTCGATTGTTGCATCATTTCAGCGTCAAGACCCCCAAAGTAATATTTGCCTCCGCTCAGGTCTTACCGGAACACCAATAAGCAGGAGAGAATTGATTATATTTTTTGACGACCGTTTCTGCGACTCGAAGCGCGCCGGCGTCCGCTTGCTGCGCCTTCGCGACTCCTCTCAGGCTCAGCTTGGCTCAGCGCCGGCCTTTCCGTGCCTTCCGTCCTTACTTTCCGCCTAATCTTCCGTTCAGGCTCGCCCAAAAAGCGACAAGACATCCCAGCCTGACTTGCCCGGCCTACCTCCTCCTCTCCCTTCAGACCACAAGGTCCGACTCGCAAGAGCTCCTCTCTTTGACACGATGGACGGCATCACACCAGAGCAGATGAAGGAGATGTATCGAATGATGCGGGAGGATCCCTTCGCACCTATTTACATGGTAGCAGAAAAGTTGGAGGAGGGAGAGGCGCAAGGTCGCTCGTCGGAGGAGCTCAAGGTGTGCTTGCTATTGTCCTATTCTCGAGCTTCGGCGAGCTGACTTACACATTACTAAACAGAAAGAATTCGATTTGTGTGTTCAGGAACAATGTACGTTTCCCCCATCCAACTACTGCTGCGCTACCTTTCAGACTGAAACACTTCCAAAGGCTGGCGATGCTTGAAGACCGGCCCAAATGTCAAAGTTTGTTTGCAAAGTGCCTAAAAGAAGGAAGTCTGATGGTCGCTGATGAGATTTTGGCACAGACATCCAAATGTGCAAGATGCCGCGCCGTCAGGTGGGTGTCAAACCCGCCTCGCACCTTTGCAGCTACGCTGACATTCCCACATACAGCTACTGCTCAAAGGAATGCCGTGAGCTTCTTCAGAGTAGCTTGATTACTTCTAGATCACTGATGGTGCCTTTGTAGAGACCATTGACTGGAAAACTCCCAGGTCGCCACCGGGATTCCCAGTTCATAAGGTTTATTGTGTCGACTCAATAGTAAGTATCAGATGTGGTGTTACCCTGCCGTACCTTGAGCTGACCGGACGCGTTCTTCTATCACAGAGACATATGCAGCGCCTTCCAGCCCTCCGAGACATCATCAACCTTTTCCCCTGGGGCCGAACCGAGTCGGACGGCTCAACCTCACACGATCTCGCCCTTGCACGCCACAACGTTTTGGGCGCCTCAGTGGAGAAGGTCGGCTACTGGGCTCAGCCTGGCGGACAGGGCTCACACGACTTGGCACGCTCCGCAAGTCCACTCGCAGTCGGCGACAAATCGTACGCCGGGCACGGCTACATCCTCCTTTCGCAACTTCCCAACGAGCGAGTCGGGTGGAAACTTCAAGGGAGCAAGATGATCCCACGACTATTTTTTGACGATGAAGTGGAGCCCCCAAAGGTCCCTGGAACGTCGATTGTCGATTGGAAGAGCTGGTACGAGTGGCGCAGGATCTCGCTCAAGAGTCCCGTAGCCTTGCTCATGGATTACCCCATGAGCGTTTATTGGCTCCTTGTGCACGTCCTCAAGGTTGTCCCGCTCGAAACCCTGGCAAGTTTCCCCACCGAACGACGCAAGCTCTCAATTCACTATCTTGGAGCCGAGCGCGAACTCATCTTTCTTCCAATGTGAATGGCGTTTTCTTGTGCATTTGTGTTCTTGCTGACAGCCTTCCGTAGCTTTTCCGAGCTCGCCCTCCTCATTCCCAACACCGACATAGAAATCACTTTCTTTGGCGCCGCCGTCCGCGCTCTTGTCCTGCGTGCGAAATCCACCAACCCTCGTGCTCCCGCCGCGCTTCCAGTCCCATACAGCTACCGTGCCCCCAACTCTCTCGGCGGAAGCACTTTCACCGCCAAGCTTTTTTCGCAAGCAGACGATTGGCCTAACCCACCGACAGACGCGCACGACATGAGCGTCCCCGACGTCGCCGTGGCTCTCAACGCAGGCATCGCAAGCTACCCCACCTGGAAGCCACCTCTCCTCAACTTTGCCGCTCTCGGCATTCCTTTCGGAATAACCGAGTACGCCGAACAATCCCTCGACCGGGCCATTGAGGTGGCAAAAGGTCTCCGTGCCGTCAATCGCCAACACCAGCTCAAGCAGAATACTGGGGCGGACTTGACAAACTTTGAAAAAGCGATCATCGGCCCTATCGAACTTAACCCTTTCATGCGGCCTGGTCAGAGGGCCCTCTCGATGATGTACGCTCCTCCCCTTCCGCCGTCACATTTCAATTCTCATCCATCCTTCGCGCAGGTCCGCCCCGAATGCTTATAACGGGCTTACCTTGAGGATCTGCTAGAAAAATAGACATGCCTTGAAAAAAAAAAAGTATTCCTTCAACCCTCCCGAAAGATTGAAGCCCGACAAACTTTTCGCCCGATTTTCCTGCGCCGAGCATTCAGAGTTGGGTGCAGACCTGCAACTGCCAAATACTTGTTCATCCTGCAACTCTGGAACTCTGAGGTGTCCCATCGAGTGGTATGACATATCACACATGTTGCATTACTGCGATGGAGTAAAGCAGTGTTCTGACATCTGGTCTACAGACTCTTTGCACGCACGTCATCTGGATATATCTCGACTGAACTTCCTTCAAACCCTTGATTTGAGCTATACCTCTCTAGCTTACAATGATGCCACGACTGCAACGTATTAAAAAAATTGGCAGCAATAATTCTTGGCCTGTCTGCGGGGAAATGGCATCAAAATTGCGACAGCATTGGTGACCCATCGGTAATCGCAACCGCCTGCCCTTTGCTTCAACGCTTACCTCCGTCGAGATGCTGTTTGCACTCATGCTCCTCCCACTCGCTTTGGCGCTCCCAAACGCACAGACAACCTTCAGCTCACCTTCCAGCTTGCCGCCACTCAACCGCGCCGCTTTTGTCAACCACACCCTCATCCCTCTCAACGACGGGACTTTTCTCCCATCCCCAGCCTTTGGAGTCGGATCTGGTAAACTTGAATTTGAGTATAAGGTCCAGTCTGTCTTGACTCATCCTTTTTTCCAGCTTTCTACCAGCAGAACGCTACCGAGGCAGTCAGATCGGCCCTCAGAGTTGGGTACAGGCACCTGGATAATGCGGCAATTTGTGAGTCCACGCTTACCAATTGTTGGATGTTGATTGCTCGCTGAGACGTTTTGGCTGCTAGACGGCAACGAGGAATCAGTGGGTGAAGCAATACGGCTGGAAGGTATCCCACGGGAAGAGCTGTACATTACGACCAAGTATGATTATTTGGATGAGGAGGACGTCGAAGTCGAGTTTCAGAAGTCTTTAAAGAAGGTGAGTCTGAGTAAATGAGCGTTTCCAATAGTGCCTCGGCTGAATTCCTCATCCACCATCTCAGCTTGGTGTGACCTACATCGTAACCAGTGCTTCTTTCCAACACAATGATCTAGAGCTAATAAGTTCCTAAATTCCAGGACCTCTACCTTATCCACTTCCCCAAATTCGTTCCCGACCCTCTCAAAGTCTGGCGTGCCTTCGAATCCCTCGTCGCTCAAGGTCTCGTTCGCTCCATCGGAGTTTCGAATTACGACGTTGCAACTCTTTCCGTCATTATCGCTCTCGCCGAAATCAAGCCGTCCGTCAATCAAATCCGCTACCATCCTTACAACCAACTGGAAAATGCGCCGGTCGTCAAGCTCTCCGACAAATACGGCATCATAACTGCTGCGTATAGCTCCCTTACACCTATCACCAAGATGCCAGGAGGTCCCTTTGATGAAGTAATGGAGAAGGTGGCGGAAAAGTCGGAGATGACCATCGGTCAGGTTATTCTGAGCTGGGTGAAAAGCAAGGGCATCTGCGTTGTGACGTTCGTTCACTTTTTCTTCATTGCATGTTCTTTTCTGAGCTTCCTACCTTCACACAGAACTAGCGGCAAGGACTACCGACAGAAAGAGCAGCTTGATGTCTTTGGACCACTCTTCCCGGCTCTACCCAAAAAAGAAGTTAAGCAACTTGACGCAGCGGGAGTCAAGGGCGAGTTGAAGGAGAAGCTCCCGGGCCTCTAAGTAGAGAAAACTTTTGAAGTTGCACTGAAGCTCAGCTGGCCTTGAGGCGGTCGAAATTTCTGGCAAGGAATGTTTTGACATCAGAATCGGGGCTGCGAAGGCAATGAAGGCCTTCCCGTCGTCCAACGTCACCAGACCATTGCTCGCCCAAATAATCAATCCTCCCCGGCTGAAAGCTTTGCATTCTACCACAAAAACAAAGGTTCGCTTCGACTTTTTGCGACTCCAGACGCGACAGCGTCCGTCTTGAGTCTGCGGTCAAGCTTAGCAAGCTGCCTGGCTACTCTCCTCGACTGAAGACGCGCACCGTTTGAGCGTTTACATCAACTACTCGAGCACTACTACACAACCCCTCACACTCTTTCCAACTTCCTGCCGACATCACATCAAAGCGTTCTCCGCCCGGCACTTCAACGAAATGGATGGCATAACGGAGGCGGAGCAAGCGAGGTCCCATACCCAATTCAAGGATCCTTTCGCCTATCTCTACATGGTCGCCAATCGAATGCATGAGGCAGAGGCAAAGGGCCACTCCTCGGAAGCGCTCAATGTGAGCCCCAATCTCCACTTGAAAGCCTCCCAGAAAGCTAATGGGGTTTCACCTTCGTTCGAAGAAAATGTTTGATTTACCTGTGATGGAGCGGTGTAAGCTTCATTTCTCGAAATCTGCAGAGATGTATTGATGGTCAAAACCCTTCCAGGCTGGAGGTGCGAGAGGCAGGGAGCAGGCATTAAGGTAGATGAGATGCAAAATGAGAATGGATCAGGACGCACGGCTGATCCATTTTGTGGTAACTCTAGACTTCCAAATGCTCCGGGTGCAAGGCAATCATGTGCGCCCGCCTTTGACCCCTCGCACCTGGGACGACTCTGCTGAACTTCGATCGACAGGTACTGCTCTAAAAAATGTCGTAGGTTCGCACAAATACTGAAAACACCTTTTCGGCACTGATGACATTCGTCTCATCTTAGAGATCCTGGATTGGAAGGTAGAGAATCCTCGAGGCCGTCCTATTCATAAAACATCCTGTCAAGATTCCAAAGCAAGTCTTACTCACACCGGTGATTTTAACACCAAAGCTAATTCTCACCTTATAAGGAACATATGAAGCGCCTTCCGGCACTTCACAACATCATCAACACCTTTCCCTGGGGCCGAATCGAGTCGGATGGACACACATTGCATGACCTCGTGCTGGCACGCCACAATATCCTAGGACCATCAGTCGCTGGCTTTGGCTACTGGGCGAAGCCTGGAGGACTTGGTGCTCACGACGAGATCCGATTCTCGCTTTCTCCGGCAAGGGGCGGATCTGGCGACAAATCATACCCCGGTCACGGTGTGATCCTTCTTTCCCAGCTTCCCAATGAGCGGGTCAGCTGGAAGCTTTCGGGAAACAAGATGATACCACGCCTATACTTCGACAATGAGGTCACGCCACCCAAACTTCCCGGATCGTCCATAGTGGATTGGAAGAGCTGGTACGAGTGGCGCGGTCTCTCCCTCAAGAGTCCTGTCTCGCTCATTATGGACTATCCGATGAGCGTCTACTGGCTTCTCGTCCACGTTCTTAAGGTCTTACCCCTCGAATCGCTCGCAAAAGTCCCCACCGAGCGTCGCAAACTCTCCATCCATTACCTTGGAGCTGAGCGCGAGCTCAATTTTCTTCCAATGTTCGTACAAACTTTGGTCGTTTGCCCTTCAATATAATTGATCTTCACTTGACTCTTATCTTTTTTTTTTATAGTTTCGCTGAGCTTGCTCTCCTCATCCCCAACACCGACATCGAGATGACTTTTTTTGGTGCCCCCGTCCGCGCTCTCGTCCTTCGCGCTAGGTCCACAAACCCGCGCTCTCCAGCAGCGCTTCCAATTTCATTTCATTACCAAGCTCCGGCGTCTATCGGAGGCAGTACCTTCAGCGCAAAGCTGTTTTCGCACACGGACGAGTGGCCGAGCGCACTTTCAAAGGCGCACGATATCGGAATCCCAGACGCCGCCGTCGCTCTGAACGCAGGCATCGCAAGCTATCCGACTTGGCATCCACCTCTCGTCAACTTTGCTATACTCGGCATACCGTTCGGAGTCACCGAGTACGCCGAACAATCTCTCGACCGGGCTGTTGAGGTTGTGCGAGAGATTCGTGCCGTCAATCGCCAGAAGCAGCTCAGTCAAAACACCGGAGCGGACTTTACAACTTTTGACAATGCGGTAATTGGGCCAATAGAGCTAAATCCTTTCATGCGACCAGGTCAAAGAGGGATTACAACGATGTGAGGATTTCCTGCTGTGTCCATAACTTGCTCATTTTGTTGACTTGCTCCTTTCTGACAGGCGCTCTCCGAACGCGTTCAATGGCCTCACACTCCGGATATGTTGAAATGGATTGAAGGATCCTCAGAGATCTTCAGAGTTCGTTGACTGTAAATAGCAACCTTGACCCGCCAGTACAAGCCAATACTACTCAACGGTTTGCCCCAGGATCGTTCGAATCACAGGCGCAGAGGTGCTGCAGACTGGCGACAGGAAGGTGCGTCCGATGAGCGCCGGCAGCTTGGCCGGACACTCCAAGAGTTCTCGAAGATGCGTTGAATGATATTGTGGGACTCTTTGCGTCTCCATTCGGCGTCAGGTATTCTCTCCCCCTACTCTCAAACAACTCACCGCCGCACCTCCAAGCTACTCCAAACTCCATACCCATTACTCAATCCTCCCTCATGTCGCACCACCAACTCCTCAACTCTCTTCAGCGGTCCTAGCGGTGGTTCTCCATATATCTCGCCAAAATGATGCTCCATCGAAGTGGAGGTGAGGAGAATTAAGTATCCGCTGCCAACCGCCGCACAACTCTGCAGCCTCCCACATCACCAATGTTCAACAATCGGCTAATGGATCCAGCATTTGGAGCACGTGTGGCCCTACTTGACAC
>JASZXU010000518.1:0-19291 GCA_035521515.1 Phenoliferia sp. Uapishka_3 | reverse complement strand
CATCTATGGACACTGAGCCTCTGCAAGGCCTCACTGACGGACCTGTTCCGCTCTTTGATGATTCCCCAGCAGTCTCCACTGTACACCTCCGCAAGTATGTTTACGGACGATTTCCATACGACCTTCTTCTCTCTTGGAATCAAATGTACAGAAATCTTGAGCAAGCCGAGAGCACAGCCACCTTTTGTTTTTGTGGAATATTCGAATGAAACCCGTGCGCCGCCTGAACGGGTCATCGCCATCTCTCGCTCGATCCCAAACCACTCCACCTCTTCCTCTCCCTTACACGCAATCTCAAATGGCAAGCTCAGGAATCAAGAACTGGCGTACGAAACTTTTGCTTCGGCTACCCTCGCGCATCGTGCTAACGCTGGTGCTCCTCTAGACTGGCGAACCAAATCCGTCGAGCCGTCCGTCTCACGCCTACGGCACCTATTCTGTTGCTTACACGCCTGTTCCTCTTAGATGGGCTAAGGAGTGGTGGAAGAAGGAGCTCACAGGAGTCGAGGCCTCAGGAGTCTCCATTTCTGAGGTCAAGGACGTTGAAGGCGACGCCGAGCTTGGAATGCGCAAGAGTAAGCTCGTGACGATCTACGACCAGAAGATTACAATGACGTGGAGAGGTAGGTCGCTGCTAGGCTTGAGGAAGGGCCTTGCCGCTGACGCTTGAGCTCGCGTTCTGCTGCAGCTGAGGACTCCGAGGGAACCGAAGTCAAGGGGACACTAGTTGCTCTGTGAGCTTAGCAGTCTGACCCCAACGAACCTCGGCTTGTGGAGCTGACCGAATGCCGGTTGCAGTGAGGTATCTCACGACATGGGTGAGCTAGCACTTTGCGTCGTAGAGTTAACCATGCTCACCTTTAATTTTCTTCTCACAGACGAAGACGAATACGTCTTCCAGTCAACCCTAGACACGGGAACCGGCCAGGAGGCAGAAGCATTCAACAAAGTTGCGAAGAAAGCTCTTGCCGACAAGCTCCGTAGGAAATTCCCAGCTTTCGCGCCTGTGCGTTTATTTGACTGGGTGGGGCATAAAGGTAGGCTGACCGAGTACTCGAATATCTACACAGGCTATGATTGAGGTGCACGGAAAGGATCTTCTCGCGGATGACGGCGTCGACGACTCAGCCTCCGCGTCTGGCGCTTCTACACCTTCCGCACCCGCATCGAAAGCGACGCCGGCTTCTGTAGCCCAAACTGTTCAGAAGCCAGTTGGCGCAGATGGAAAGGCTACCTTCAATACTGCTATCGTCAAGGCCGACGCAGAATTTGCCTGCACGGCCGATGACCTCTTCAACTTCCTCACCGACGAGGTTTGTTCCACTGCCCAGCCTCACTCAGAGGGTTTAATCTTACTGACCTGCCGTGGCTCTTCCTTAGACCAAAATTCCACTGTGGTCGAGGAACCCCGCCAAGATGAAGCCAGAAGTTGGGGCAGAGATGAGCATGTTCGGAGGTAACATTGCCGGTAAAGTTACGGCTGTCTCGCGACCCGACTCGATCACTTGTGACTGGCGTGCGCCAACTTGGCCAGAGGGTACGTTGACTCGAATCTCTCTTCCAAGTAAATTGAATTTAATTGACGACGATTGACACGGGATTCTCAGGATACTACGGCTCGCTAGAAATGAAGCTTCAGCAAGGTTCGAACTCGACCACTCTGAACCTGCGACTCTCCGGAGTACCCGTTGGAAAGGAGGACGAGACTGTGAGTGAATTTTTTATCGTTGCACTGATCGAAATCTTATCAAAAGTTGGATCTGATAAAATCTCCGAATCTTTCAGGAGCGAAATCTTGGCATCTTCTACCTCGCGGCTCTCAAGTCTATTGGGTCAGGCCTCTCTTCCTCTTTTTTCCCTTCCCAGCTCTCCCCTCTTCCAGAGAAAAGGTCACCCTCGCTCCCTCCGCCGTCTCGCTGGTCTTTGATTCTTACTACCGCGGTCCCGATGACTATTTCTTTGGGATTGATCGGCGGACTCCTCGCCGTCTTTTACTACGGACCAAGTGGGCCTGGAGGAGACTAAAGGTGATGGCGAGGAATTGCTGGGTAATGCGGGGCGGGCTGGTGGCGCAGAAGGTCGGTTCGCGAACGAAGCAGGACAGAGAGACTGATACCAAACCAATGTCTGCCTTGATTTCTTTAGACTTGGAACAATGTTGTAGGAGAGACGAGGGGTATACATATGGAAGCTGGCCGACGCGGGGAGAGATCCGGCCTTTCTTCTTTCTGAAATAAACGCCACAGAGCTGAATGAATCTTTTCCCTTTGCGCTTCCTCAGTACTCGGGTCTCCTTCTGCCGATCACCAGAGGCCCTCCTTACACCTTTGCAAGCTCAAGCGTGGACAAGTTCGCGAAGCAATGTGTGAGAAGACGACACGACGAAGCGTTTGGCAGAACGGGGGATGTGTACCGCATTTCGTAGCGATGTGTGTTCATAGACATATGCGTCCTATTTTCAGTTTCTCTTGCGACTTGAGAACAAGTGAAGGTATACAAAATGGCAGAGACGTGATGTGCAACGATCATCTTTTGTGAGCATTTGTCAATTAGTCTGATTTCATCACTCCACTCGAGTCGAATCTGAGTCGGATGAAAAGCGCGAGCTGCCGCCCGACGGCGACTCGCGATTTCTCGTACGGCTCTCATTCCACACGCTTCAATCCACCTTCGTTAGCCTTCTCAGCGCCCAGAGACCGTATAGCATTCTTTCGAGCTACTCAAGGACGCACCGCAGACCCAAAGGTGAGCTACGGGAACTTGTTTGGGTGAAGTACCGGCGCGTGTGCGAACGTCTGACCAATGTTTGGCTCGAACCACGGCGCGGACGCTGACCGTTTCTTTATTCTTGCAGAGTTCTTACTTATAGACCTATCTAATCAACACCCACTTCTCGCGACCACCACCTCCTAGCGCCTCCATTGGAATCTGACTCGGGCTCCCAACAATTGGCACAAAGCCCCGAAAGTGAGCTGATGTTTTTCATTGGTTGGAAGAAGCCGGTTCTTTGCGGGTTTGGCTGCGGTTGGTGGCGTCAGATCGTACGATAGATGGGACGGAGAACACCACGGAAGGGAGACGAACTGTGAAGCCCGAGAAGCATGCCGAAGCGGCACTGAGCGGACGCACCTTCCTTAGCTGCAAGAGGACCCGTGCATTCCACCGCGTACTTCAGATTAGGCTGACCATGCTTCTTTCACTTTTCTCGCAAACCAGACAGCTCGAATAACCCAGAATGGACATCGCTCTTCACTATTTCGACGAGTATGTCGGCGACGCCCTGTACGCGAAGCTCGACAATCCCTTTGCCAAAGCGACTTCGCCTCTGCTCTCTTCCATTTCATCCAACTTCACCTCATCGCCTTCACCGCCTGTATCCCAGCTCACCAACTTCCTCGCATCCATCCCATCTCTCTCATCATTACCCCGAGACTCCATTGTCCGACAATCCCTCTCCCTGTATAGCATCACCTATGTCAGCATCATTCTGGTGAGCAGCTCAAATCTTCTTCTTTTGGAAGCCAGATACAAGTGCTATAGTGAGCTAACTTTTGTATACGTCTGAAGATGTACTTCAGTGTGGCGACCATGTCCTACTACTTGATCTTCGACCACCGCATGAAGATGCACCCCCGATTTCTCAAGGGCCAAGTGCGGATGGAGATTATGTACTCTCTCGAAGCATTCCCGATGCTCGACCTCCTCACCCTGCCGTGGTTTGTGGGAGACGTTCGAGGACACAGCATGCTGTACGACACAATCGCTGAGGGGCCATTTGGAGCGTCCGGAGGGTGGAAGCCTTGGGCGTACATGGTGTTGTCGGCGGCCATCTTCTTGCTCTTCACGGATTACTGCATCTACTGGGCACATCGATGGCTGCACATTCCGTTCATCTACAAAAAACTTCACAAGCCCCATCACAAGTGGATCAGTACGCCATCACGCTTACCTCCCCTCACCGACTCGAAGCTAACTATTACACGAATGCAGTTCCTACTCCATTTGCTTCGCACGCTTTCCACCCGGTTGATGGATACATCCAGAGTGTGCCATACCACCTTATTTGTTACTTGATCCCCATCCACAAATACATGTAGGCTTTTCTCAGACACTGTCGCCGCTTGATTTCTCGCTGATTTTGTTTCTTTTTAGGTTCATTGGACTCTTCTCCTTCGTAAACCTTTGGAGTATTTTCGTAAGCCCCAGGTTTGTGTGATTTCATCTCCGCACGACGAGCTAATGTGCTTTTCGCAGATCCACGACAGCGACATGCTTGCGGACACGCCACTTATCAAGTACATCAACGGTCCCGCTCACCACGTAAGCTACAAAATTCGCCTACGAAATCCATGAACAAAATACGAATGACAACCTCGCTCTCCACAGACCCTGCATCACATCTACTTCACCTGCAACTGTACGTCGCTTCACTCACAGAATCACCCGACGGCGACTGATATTGATCTTAAACCACCCGCAGATGGACAGTACTTTACTCTTGGCGACCGTCTTTTCGGCAGCTTCCGTATGCCAGCGGTCGAAGACGACCCGCTGATTGCAGTCCTCGCCGCCATCGCGGCCAAGGACAAGCTTGCCGCCCAACTCGCCGCCGACCAAAAAGCAGCCGCCTACGCGTACAGTAGTGAATCAGGGGAGGAGGACATCGAGGTGGACGAGCCGACGAAAGAGTCAAAGAAGGACATTTGAGCGGTCGGTACAGAAACGGACACACCTTCTTGCATTTTTTTTAACAGGATGTCATCCATCATTTCTCAGCATTTATACCCAGCCCGAGTAGATCAAATACCTAATTCAGTGTGCAAAGTCGAGAAACGATTAAACTTGCAGTCTTTGGCGAGGAAGCTTGGAGTTTTGCAGCGCTATATTTCATCCTGATAACACGCCAGCTCCGCGACCCGTTTGCCACCAGGCGTCGCTGATGAAGTCCTCGTGAACCACCACAACTTTCCGCTTGGGTTTTGATGGGTTTGTCTTGCGTTTTGCCTGCGGCGGTACCACGTTCACTCCTGCACTGTCTTCTAGATGTTCGAGGTCCTGCAGTGCGTGTGTCAATAGAGCACGTGAGATATAAGGGGGCTGAAAAAGCTGACCTCGGGTGTGGTCTCTGATCGTTCTTCCTCCCAAATCAAAATGCTGCCTTTACGGAACATTGCCGGCAGGTTGTTATAGTTTATTTTGAACCGCGAGAAGAGTAGCTCCTGCTTCTGGCTTGAATTGGTCCCCTAGTGGCGCAGAGGATGTAATTGTGTCAGAAATTCCCAAGGATGACGGTCAAAGAAGAGTACTGTGAGCTCCTTGTGCGCTTCTTGCTCTGTCATACCGCCTTCTTGTACGAGCGACCAGAAGCAAGTGTTGTTCATATTGTTGATGTGGGCTGCGAGGCAATGTCAGTACAAAACGGGTGAAGGAAATTTGCAGAAAGCCCTCACTGTCAACTTGTCTCCAGCGCATATAGTCTTTTACTTCCAACTCTGCTGGATATTGTACAACCCTTGCGACAATCAAGAGTTTCGTTAGCAGTGGCGCGAAGCTTGAAAAATGTGGTCCTCACCTTCCATCAAAGACCGGAAGCTCTTCGTAGATAAGAGGAGAGTTTGGAAAGTATTTTGGCCAGAGGAAGACGTAGGCGGACGTGAAAAGGGAGGTGATGAGTGTCACGAGCTTGCTTTCAAGGGAAAGTGTGTCAGCCGGCTGCTGGTCTCGCAATATGCACCTCACAAAGCAAACCTTGATCGTCTACCGTACAGCTTGCAGGATCTTTTGAACAAAAAGCTGCAAAAAAAGAAAGGATCTTAGCTTCGCCGTCAGGCGTCGTTGACTCGTGCGTGCCCACCTGTATTCGTCACTTTCTCCGAAAGCCATCACGCATTCGCCATTCAGCTCCCTGCCTTGCATAGTCCGTTTTGCAGCCTCATTCATGAGATCGAGCGCGTTGTTGTCGTTTGGTTTGACGAAGTTGTGCGCTTTTGAGAAGCCGTGAAAGCCTTTGCCGTCGATCCGAATGACGAGGAAGGTCGAAGGGAGCAGGCCATCTGGCTGCTCAAAGGCTCGTACGTAGCTGTATTTCGAAAGAGCCATCTTGCTCGTGCTTCGAAGGCTCAGGCAGGCTTGAACGGATCGACTAAAGCGCAGGTCGGCTGGCGGGCCTAACGGCGGACACAGGCCGGCACGGAGCATTGCGGCTGTTTGCTGTTGCATCTGTTGCTTCCGGCCACAAACTCAGCTCGAATATGACTGCTTCTCGGGCGGGCTCGTCCATGTCCCGGACACTGAAGCTGGCCAGAGCGCCTCGGGACGTTCGTGTAACGAAGGTGCGTCGATGTCGCCATCCCCGGCTTGAACCCCCGGCACCATGACGCCCCAACGTGCGCGATAGCAGCATTCGTTACTATGATCGACTGCTACATGACCGTTCAAAAAAAAACGAAGGACGCGAGCTAACCACTTGACTCCGCAACAGCTACGACCATCGGCAGTCCTCGGGCTGTCATCCTGTCCCGCCTGCAGCACTTCGCGGCTGTTTCCCTCTCCAACCCCAACCTTCTACCGAAACACTCCACGACCTACAACCTTCCTCACTACTCTCCGCTTCCACGCCAATCGCGCCGAACCACCAGACGCGCCGAAAGCGGAGCGACCGATACCCACAAAAATTCCAGGAATCAGCGAAGAGGAAGCAAGAAGCCTCGAGGAATCTGCTGCGAAAGCTACTCAACAGCATTCTGGACCGGAGGGAGCTCAGCAACAGGCGGAAGCTCGCGAAGCCGCCGCGAAGGACGTTTTGAAAGTCAGCGAAATCACGGAAAAGGAGCAGAGTCGAAAGGATTGGCAGATTATCAGAAAGCTGCTGCCAAATTTGTGGCCGAAGGATGATTGGGGAACTAAGACTCGCGTAATGCTTGCTGTTGTGCTCCTCGTCGGTGGAAAGGTGCATTTTTTACGTCCTTTTCGTCCCTGTGATATGTTGTTCTCATCGTAAAATGCAGATTCTGAACGTCCAAGTGCCGTTCTTCTTCAAAGACATTATCGATGCTCTCAACGTCACGATTGATCCGACAACAGGCCAAGGAGTGTTCGCCATCGCCGGAACAGTTATCGTAGGATGTAAGTGAAGCTGGACATTTCCAAAAGGATCTCAAATTGATTCGATCACTCGTCGAACAGATGGACTTGCTCGGGTGGGCGCCGGAATATTTTCCGAGCTCCGCAACGCCGTCTTCGCAAACGTCGCCCAGAACGCCATCCGACGAGTCGCACGAAGTGTCTTTACCCATCTTCTAAATCTGGATGTCGGCTTTCATCTGACCAGGCAAACTGGAGGACTCACTCGTGCGATCGATCGTGGTACAAAGTGAGCAACTTGTAGCTTTTAGCAGAGGACGCTCACTCATTCACCATTCGCAGGGGTATCTCGTTCCTCTTAAGCTCAGTCGTCTTCCATGTGGTACCAACTGCCCTTGAGATCACCATGGTCTGCGGTATCCTGGTATGTCCGAGCCGTAAAAGTCTGATGCTGTCCTCTGACCTGATCTTTCTGTAGAGCTATAAATTTGGCTGGGACTTCGCGGCGGTCACGTTCCTCACGATGGCGGGCTACAGCTGGTTTACCATCCGAACTACCTCGTGGAGGTATGTGCTTGATATCCGGATCCTATTTGTTAGTGCTGACCTTCTGTTATGCAGGACCAAGTTTCGCAAGCAAGCCAACGCGGCTGACAACTCTGCCGCCACCAAGTCTGTCGACTCTCTAATCAACTATGAGGCGGTCAAGGTTCGCTTTCTTATCTTGCTCTTGTTTTGTACTTTCCGTTAACACAAATGATCATGCTCTTAGTACTTTAACAACGAAAAGTTTGAAATCGCTCAGTACGATGCGGCGATGCGAGACTACACCAAGGCTTCCGTCAAGATCTCCACATCACTCGCAGCGCTCAACATCGGCCAGAATATTATTTTCTCGTCAGCTTTGACTGCTATGATGTATCTTGCCGCCAAAGGAATTGTTGATGGTTCGAGGCCTCAGATTGTCTGCGGAATGGAGAATGCGGAGATTGACACCTGGTCTGCAGGAAACATGACGGTCGGTGACCTCGTGATGGTCAACCAGCTTGTATTTCAGCTCTCACTTCCCTTGAACTTCCTTGGTACGCTGGTCCGGAGCTTCGTTGACCTATTGTCGGAGCTGACACTTCGCGCCGTAGGAACTGTTTACCGAGAGCTGAGGCAAAGCTTGATCGACATGGATGCGCTATTCAATCTCGAGTCGGTTGGCCTATCCATCAAGGTGCGTTTTCTTACTTGATGTTAAAAACCGAGACAAAAGAAAGTTGTACTCACTCGGCGCTTTAGGACAACCCAGACGCGAAGCCTCTCGCCCTTCCAAACGGCGGCGAGATCCGTTTCGAAAACGTTTCTTTCGGCTACCACCCTGACCGTTCCATCTTCAGGGATGTTTCCTTTACCATCCCAGCCGGCAAGAAAGTCGCTATTGTCGGCCCGAGTGGATGCGGGAAGTCTACCATCTTCCGCCTCCTTTTCCGTTTTTACGACCCTGGGAACGGTCGTATCACAATTGATGGGCAAGATCTCAAGAACGTACAACTCGAGTCGTTAAGGAAGGCCATTGGTGTCGTGCCGCAGGACACGCCTCTTTTCCATTCGGGTACGCGAAAAGTCCCTTGACACGCATGGTCGGATACATGTTGACGCCTCTTTACCAACAGATATCATGCACAACATCCGCTACGGTCGATTAGACGCCACTGATGATGAAGTGAAGGAGGCTGCTCGATTGGCCAACGTCTCCGCTACTGTCGAGAGCTTGCCAGACAAATGGGCTACGAAGGTTGGCGAGCGTGGACTCAGTAAGATCTAGCCCTGTTCGATTTCTGGAACTCGCCTGACCACCTTCTCGGCTTAGTGATCAGCGGTGGAGAGAAGCAAAGGCTGGCAGTCGCACGCCTGCTGCTGAAGGACCCCAGCATTCTGTTCTTTGACGAAGCTGTAGGTGGCTCGTTCTATCCCTACATGATCTCGTATTGAATCGAAATTGGAAACCTAGACATCTGCTCTCGATTCTACTACCGAGGCGGATGTCATGCGCAACATCAATTCCACATTGCTGTCGCGAGCCCGCACTAGCGTGTTCATCGCTCATCGGTTTGTCATTCAATCTTTCCCTCCAAACCGATTTTCTCGCAGCTCAATCCTACCCCACTCAGGCTGAAGACGATCGCGGATTCGGATATGATTGTTGTGCTGAAGGTCTGTCCACTGCCTCGCGGGACTTTGCGCACCGATATTCACAATTTCATAATCATAGGATGGAAAGGTTGCGGAGCAAGGTACTCACTCTGAGCTACTCGTGCTAGAAGGAGTGTATCACGCCATGTGGGAGCAACAAAATGCCTCCTTGGAATGAATTATCATATAGGCCTTTGGTTTGATCCATACAGCGCCCCATCTCATACCTATCAAAACTCCAAGCACAGGGAAGCTGACCTTCCGCTTTGATCTGGGACCGGCAATGCCGTACAACGACCTCACCTTCTACAACGCAGAAAGGTTCAAAAGCGTTTCAAGAGAACTTCAGCCGTACGCAAGCATTCCAACGCGCGTTCCTACGTGAAAAGAGTCATCATCAGTTAAGCAGTAAAGCGTCCTCGCAAGGTCCACATGCCTTCACAAATTCGTCGCTGAGTGTCTCGCCACCTTCGTGAACGTCCGCGGAAGGCTCGCTGGCGGATGGGCGTAGCTGGCCAATGTGATCCATGAGTTGGTTGAGGTAGTACATAATCTTTAATGGAATTTTAGTGTCTTAAAAGAGCGAGGATAGTGTGTGAGCGTAGGGATACCTCATTGTACTTTGTCTGGCGACCAGCGTGCCTCTCTTCCTCGCGTTGATCTGAGGAAAGGTGTGAATAGTG
This sequence comes from Phenoliferia sp. Uapishka_3, assembly GCA_035521515.1. NCBI lineage: Eukaryota > Fungi > Basidiomycota > Microbotryomycetes > Kriegeriales > Kriegeriaceae > Phenoliferia > Phenoliferia sp. Uapishka_3. The sequence goes on along the minus strand of JASZXU010000518.1, from coordinate 9,344 downwards.
AGGGTTTTGACGGTGACTTCAGTCTTCGGACCCGAGCGCATACTTGGAAGATGGTTTCTTCTCGTCCTCTTACTAGTAGCGAAGTTCGAGCCGGAGGCGTCGACTGTTGAGAATACCCTCTTCTTCGAACCGACAGCGGAGGACGACAGGAGAGTCCCTAGACTTCGAAACCAAATCATGATGAGCGGCTGCCCATAATGTTTCGGCGACAAGGACATACGCGGTAAAGTTTTCCAACTGATTGGCGCCATGCGCGGTGCTGCCTACCCCAACGCGCCACGATCCTCGTTCAATCTGGCGATCCAGGGACTATCCAATCTTCAGGAGACCGCACGTTTTTGAGAGATGAGAAGTAAACTTGCACCTTCCCGCCCTCTCTTTTCGGGCGCCTGCGCCCACGCGACCGACACGACCTTGGAGTCAGTAGCCTCCTCCTCCTGTGGCACCAGAAGGAGATAAGAATACGAAGCGTGGTAAGCAACTCCGGTAATGTATATACCTCTCTCTCCACAGTCGCAGTAGCTGGCCCAATTGACTTCGCTAATGTCGCCTTCCACTTCTTTTGGCACGCACTTGGAGAACGCGTACCGCCAAGGGCCTCCGAAATTGGTTTCCACCTGCTGCCATACTTCGCGAATGCTTCATTGAGTAGTTGCTCTTCAAGGTTAGTCCAGTGGCCCCGCAACGGCAGGAAACCTGCGGGTCGAGTCAAGTTCGTCAGGACTGGCGCTGGAGCGAGGTTGGGAGCTTTGGAGATTCCGCAGAAGGAAGGAGAAAGTATGCCCACGGGTATCTCCTGATTGCTCGACCATATCTGAGCCGTCAGGTGACGGCCCATGAGGATCCAGCTTTTTCGACTTTTGGTTCTCACGCAACCCTAGACGTCGCCCACCTTGGCCACGCTTCTCAAGCTGTTGAATCCCCTGTTCTGACTCGGAGTCTGCGATCCAAATTGCGCCCGAGTCCATTCTCGTGAAGGCTGTTGTGTGGGTGTGAGGTCGATACGGACAGAAGCCAAAGGCGAGAACGTCTCCACGGACGTCAGGCTCGCATCGACACCACAGCTTCTGTCCCCGGAAACCGTTGACTTGCAAGACTAGCGGTCTCAGGGAAGAAATGAAGAAACGCGGAGTCGAGAAAACTCAGCGGACTAGCGAAGTTTTACCATTGAAACGTACATGTGGCGTTGCGAGTTGCAGATGGTTGCAATGGCCCTTCAAAAGGACGCGACCCCCAATATCCGAAACTCGTTACCACCCGTGTCGGTATCGGGAAGAAGCAGAACATTGAGGGTGCTGAGAGTACACCAGAGGATCAGATCAACTGACTGGAGGCTTTGATATCAAGGCACTCACTGTTCTCCCGGCGGTAAATTGTCGTGCAAGATGACCCAGCTACCCAGGAAAAAGTTTTAGTCCGGTTTCAAAAAGATAAGGCTTGACAGTAATAAAATATGTGAACCCACTTTGAGCACGCAAAGGGACGCCATGGTTGGTAGGCTTCGACTCTGGTCTGGTACTCGGAGGCGTCGTCGATGTACGTGATGATCGTACCAGGACCGACTGCATCCCCTGTTCCTGCCGTCTCCCACACGAACATACCGACTATACTCCCCGAAAACTTGAAGGAAATGCGGGACATCGGCTTATTCGCAGCGTAGCTGTCAAGATGAGGATTGGGTGTCAAAAAGCTGCTCGTGGAAGGTTTTACTTTACTTACGCATGCTTTCCATTCCATTCTTCCAAGTGCCAATTTCCTTCAATACGGAGAGGTTCCAGGAGGTGTGTTTTTGAGCCCGCCCAACGACAGGATGGTTTTAATGGAAGCACGACTGTCTCAGCGTTGTACTGTGATTCAACATATGAGTTTTGTGACTTCCCTTGAGAAAGAACAGAAAAGCACCTGAGTCCACGCACTCATTCTAGGAATCCTTCCCAATGACTCGTTCCCAGGTTGAATACTTGACGGTAAAAGTGCTCGCGGAGGATAGCGAAGGCGCCGCTCCACATGACACTGTTGCTCTTTGATATAAATTGAGAGTAAGTCACCCAACGTTTGGTGACCGATTCCAGAGAGGTGCCGCTATGTTATAAGGGTTAGGAAAGCAATTTTGAGGCGCATGCAGATCAAGTCAAACTGACCATGTCTGGATTCTCCTCCGGCGTTCCTTCACCGTTTATCGCGAAAAATGGCGGAATAGCTTCGGGGTGCAATAGAAAGTGTCTGAAAATGTCTCTGAGTGTGATTAAAACTGAATAGAGGAAGTAACAGGATTATTACGGTATAAGGGCGTTGCGCATGCTGGGAATGCATGGGTAAGTGCTTCTCAGGTCTTTGTTGATGGCAAGATTGACCTACCTGATCACAGGAACGTCAAAGTATTGACTTGTCACAAGGGTCGAAGCGGCGCCTCTTATCATTTCACCGAAACTCAGTGCCTGCCACAAGAAACAGTGCGTGAGCCAGAATCGAAGCCATGAAAACTGAATAAAACTTACGACAGCAGTAACCCTCAGTAAGGCAGGTTCCTGCGGCAGACTCATCAAAGCCCGATACAGATGGTCATCATCACGATACACTTTGTCTTCACTGAAGAGGAACAACGTTGGCCTACACCGGCGCGAGAGCTTTCAAAGACCTCACAAGTTGTTGTTGACGTCCAACTCAAGGATGTAGAGGTCCAGCGTTGAAGGGACCATAGTTTCGTAACAAAACGAAAAAAATTCGCCTGCGTAGGTCCCTAATATCAGCCGCACGCCATTGAAAGGTGGAATCCTCCGAAAGCCCACTATTCACTCCTCCCGCAACTCCCTCGAACAAGGTCACATTACTCATCGGAAACATCTCCCGAAAGTCTTTCAAGAAGATTGTCTGCCAAGTTGGCAAGCCTTTATGTGAAACTCCATGACCCAGCGAAATTGAAGCTCCAAGTACTCCGATCGCGACATCTTCTCCTGCCGCTGCCTTGCTTAAGAACCTTCGAATCCTGTGTCCGCTTCCTTCGTAGGCTCGTGACAGTCGGATGTTGTCTTGCCCGTAGGTTCCGCACAGCGGGTGAGTGGGGTCGTCGATGCACAGCTCGCATGTTGGTGGGGAAAGGTCTGTTGAGTGAGGTGCGTTGGCGGCAAGGAAGGGGTATTGTGTGGAGAGGCGTCCAATGATGGAGTCCGAAGCGGAAGGGAGGTAAGGAGACGAGGACGTCAAGAGGAAAGCGAGGAGAAGGAAGTTGACAACGAGGAGGCCATGAAAAGCCGGCGTCTGGGTGGAGAGCCTGCCGAGCAGAATCTGAGGACCTTGTGAAACTCTTCTAGTCAAAGATCCCATCCTGTTTCGGAGTGATGGGAGATGTCGGAAGGGAAGTGTACACGGTTCTCCTGCAAGATTAACATCCCTTGCGCATCACGCGCGCGGTCCCGGGCCGGAAGAGATCATCAAATGATGTGCCTTGGGCAATTGTGAGCTCGCTTTCCGAAATGGTTTCTTCATCTTCAGCGATTCAATATTTCAAGTGACTGATGGGGAATCTGCGAACCCGCTCTTGGCATTGAAAATTGTAGGGGCCTGCAACAAAAATTGAGTGAGATCGCTGGATCTGGAGGGACCCATCAGAAAAGAAAAACCAACCTTCGAGCGAATCCAGGATAGCTGGATAGAGGAAACGCCACGGGCATACGCTTTGGTAGTCATAACCTGCGCAGGTGAGAGGTTAGTGAAAGAAAATAATGAGCGTGCTGCGATACGCACGAGTTCATCGTAAATAATGGCAGGCGCCTTCTTGTTGTGAATGACAGAGCCCGGGTGAACAGCAATAACCTGGACAGTGTAAGTCAGCTATGAAAAAATCGAAGATGTGTCTGGTGACTCACTTGACGAGTCAGCGAGTGACGATATGTACCATCCGGCTGGAGCAACGCCGTGTTGGCCCACAGTCCCTCGACCAAGGTTGACAAAACGACGTCGGTATCCTCCCCAGCACTTGGCTCCCAGTCCAGCTTCATCCGCTCACACCTCTCCCTCAGCTGCTTACGGCTATCGATCACCAGGAACATAGCGCGAGGATTGATGTAGTTGTCGCGGCACCACTTCTTTCGCTCGTCCGTCTCGACGTCCTCATATGCCCTCAGGACATTGAGGAGCATCATGTGGTCTCCTGATCGGTGTACGAACTTCTTTCGGGCTGCGTTCGCGAGGTCTCGGGTCGACATTGTGTTGACCAGCAGTGAGTCGCGAGCGCCGATCAGGGAGACGAGGTCGATGACGTCGCGAGGGCAGCCGGATGCAAAAGAGGAGAGGAGGACGCGGGAGTACATGGGCTCCAGAGGAAGACTGGCCATTTGCTTGCCGATCGGTGTAATCCGACCGAGCTTATCTGTTGCCTGTAGGCCGTGCAACGCCATGAGAGCAGACACGACTTGAAAGAGGAGCTCAATGAGGCTTTCGAATGACAGAAGGTGGAACGAATGAAAACGTACTGGACTCCTTGGTTGGTCTATCCATAAAGTCGAAAGACCAGACGTCCTCCTGTCCGGCGGCGAGAAGGTGGAGAATTGCGAAGGTGAGACTGACGCGCTGAATCTCTGGTTTAGTCGTCCTGGAGAGTCCGAGGAAGTCTGATTCGGTATAGAGGCGGTAACACCATCCATTTCGCTGCATAAAAATTGGCGTGAGCTCGACGTTGCGAGGAGGGCACGAATTTACGGACCTCACGACCAGCTCGACCCGTTCGTTGCTTCGCCGACGACTGACTGATCTGCTCGGTAACGAGCGATTCCACCCCTGGAGTAGACGATAGACATCAAAGTAGGAAAAGGTTCAGAAAGATGCGAAAGGGCATACCCACGGAAGGATGGTACTCCTTCTCCTTTGCAAGACCGGTGTCGATCACAAATGTCACACCCGGGATGGTGACTGACGTTTCAGCCACGTTGGTAGAAAGAATGACCTTGCGAGTGTTGGGTGGCGCTGGCAAGAAAGCTTTCGCTTGCTCTGCCGGTGCGAGTTTGGCATAAAGAGGGCAGACAAGGATCTGAGGAGGGTACGAGGTCAGATTCACTCCACGACGTGAGTAAAATTCACAAGTGTGAACGTACCTTTCCTTGTTTCGTCTTCGTCTTTTCGAGATCCGGAAGGTAAAGATTAATCGAAGACGCAAGACCTTCGATGTCCTCCTGGCCTGTGTTTAGTAGGCAAACGTTAAGACGTGAATCCAGCGTAAAATTCAATCGACTGACCAGGCAAGAAAACAAGGATGTCTCCTGGTTGGTGCTTGGTGTGAATCTCGAAGATAGTCCGAAGGGCTGCGTCGACATAGTCGACTTGTGGCTCCTTCGTGTACGAAATTTTTACTTTGTGCTGACGACCCTTGATGTACAAGACCGGTGCACTGAGCAAAGAAACACAATTTAGCGCAGTTCCGACACAGGGCTCAGATGGCAAGAGCACGCACGCATCGAAGAAGTCACTGAAGCGTTTCGCGTCAATGGTCGCACTCATAATCACGACTTTGAGTGGCGTTGGCTTCGCGCCCTCCACCTCCTTCCCCTTTCCCTTTGACTCTGCGGCCCATTTACGAACCTTTTCAGCCCTCCTTCGCTGCACTTGCTTCAAAAATCCCATGAGCATGTCCGTTCTCAGGCTCCTCTCGTGCGCTTCGTCCAATACGACCACCTCGTAGCGCTCCAAGTCTTTGTCTCCCAGCATCTCGGCCAGTAGCGCTCCATCGGTCATGTACTTCAAACGAGTTTTTGGTGTCGATTGGTCGTCGAATCGAACTGTGTATCCGACCGCGCCTCCTAGTGAACACCCAACCTCTGCAGCTACTCGGGCGGCAAGAGACGTTGCTGCCACTCGACGGGGTTGGGTGACGCAAAGACGAGGTCGTTCAGTCGAGATGTGGGAATCCAGAATGAATTGTGGGACCTCTGAAATGAAGTGAGCAAAAGTGAGTACAGGCGATGGCTCGCGAACGGACACTTCGACTCACGCGTCGTCTTTCCAGATCCCGTCTCTCCAAGAACTACGACAGTATCATTTTCATCGATTGCTTTGACGATCGCAGCTCGTCCTGGTTTCCATTGGGGTGGGTCAGCTAAAACCATCTCTCGAAAGAGGATTGACTACAGAAGCAACGAACCTCCCCAGATGGGTAGCTCCTGTCTTCCCGCCAAAAGTCGAAGAGCCTCCGCTTTCAGCTTATGGCTTTGCTCCTTCCCAATTTTGCCGTTGCTCTTGGACGCTGGTGCATTTCTCACGGGAAGGCCGTCTTTGCCGAACCGCGGGCCCGAAGACGCCGACTGAGCTTCTTCGTTATCCTCCTCGTCCGAATTTGTAAAGCTGGCAATCTTAGGCTTCTTGGCGCGGTGTGCGGACTTTGTTGTTGACGAGCTGACGGAAGGAGAGTCGGGTCGCTTGGAGGTGGACGGAAGTCGGTCTGGGGTCGCCGTTGGCTGCGAAGGGGTCGCATGTTTTGGTTCAAGCTCTCCACTTTCACCAAATACAACGTGAACCATCTCGGTGGGTTGTTTGGGTCGGAATCGGCGGCGAGGCTCAACGAAACGCAAAATTGGCTGGCGGCGTCAGTTGCCAAACTCGGCGCCAACTTGAAGGTGCTCTTTGCCGGCGACAATACCGACAACGTAAACACGAACTTGACAGGCCTCGTTCACGGCGGAAATGGGGTTGACCATTGGAAGCATCGCTTACGTTTGCCTTCTCCTCATCAACTCAATCGCAAGTACGTCGTCACTGCAAGTTGTCGCGTCATGGCTCACCAAACTTACATCGCTTGCCAACACCAGTCCTCAGCCACGACCGCTTCCTTGTTCCCTTGGGTCTAACAAGCTCAGGCGGTCCATCTGTGGGCTCGGCGGCGCCATACTCGTACGGCACCGGCTTCGACTCTTACGGACATCCAGACGCCGTGGCGGAAGGACCTGGAGTGAAGCAACGGCTGGTGGCACTCGTGGGGGCTGTTAGAACTCTTTTACGAAGTAAGTCCGTCAGGGATTTGCGCACGAGATGGAGCTCAATTGCTGTGATGCTGATCGCTCGCCTGCCCTACTGCAGTCCCACTCATCCCAATAAACATCGTCGTCATTGTATACGAACTCCTCCTCGGATAATCAGCCAGATCTGCCCATACTCTAAGCGAGCCGGCGCGGGGGTTTCGCCCCTTCGTTCCCACGAAGCCACTCCCAAATGTTCCCCCACTTTCGATCAATGCAAATACCCTTTACAACTTCTATCGACATTTCTGAAAACTGGAAACGCAAAAACTGCAGAACATTGCGACAAGTTCGTCAAAGCGAGTCGCAGACATGCAGGGAATTTGGTGCGAAGTCGACGATCCACCCAGCGGCAAATATGGGCCGAGTTTGGCAGGATGGGTGGAGTTCACGAATGATTTAGTGAGTGGCTCTACGTGAGGTTCCTTGAATTAGTCGTCTAGTGCCGGTGCCTTTGCTTGACGAAAGAGAGGAGCGGCCGCACCGTGGGCGCGAAGGTCAGGCAACGTACGACTTCATGACTTGGCGCCGAGGCCGGCAATGTTTTCGTACGCCCTCTCAATCTCCACGACGCTCATGCTCTTGCGCTTGAAACGTTTAAGGATGATGGCACGACTCGAATCGAGCTGGATTATGGCGCTTGATTGATGTGCGCGAGGGTGGAGCAGGGTGGAACACATCAGATCAGATCTTATCTTCGACTGATTGATGATCGAGGAGCGTTCGTGGAAGCTTTCTGGCAGATGACGATGCGAGTCAGACCTCCCTAGACTGGCGGCACCCTGTTTCTTGCGGGGCAGACGTATTCATTGGGCTTTTTAAGGTCTGAGGTTTGATCATGTGTCTGGCCGTCGGGCAGACTGACAAGTACTCCTGTGGGCGGCAAGGTGCGATGCAGGGTCGTAGGGACGCTGCACAATCGGCGATGACATGCAACATGCAGATATACTGCAGGACGCAGATATACTGCAGGACGCCGGCAGGATATTGATCACCATGTTTATGCACCTGCACCTATATGTGGATACCGTCGTGCGAAGGAGGCTCAGTGGCGTAATATCTAGAGGCGCTGGCGAAGTCCCGCAAACACTCGTGCCATCGCGGTCCTTTATGATCCGTCATGGGTTGAGCGGGAAGCACGTTTACTTGGACCTTTCTTGCATCATTTGGCCTCAAGAAAGTAACAGCTTCAGGGAATTTCTATAATGACTCGACGTATTTCGTGCAGATTGGAAGGAGATCCACAAGCAGCTGTGCGGTCCAGTGCAAAAAATTCCCGCCCCCCTTCGTCCCATTCCGCTGGGTCGAGGGCCATAAACGAGACATATTACTCGGTGCTTGTGAGGTGTGTCTCCTGTCGGCTCGCTATATTTCTCGCTGATGGGTTTAGAAAAGAAGGAAAAGCGACGGCCAGGTGACGTCGCCGGCGTCGATCCGTCTGGATCAGTGGCTATCGTTCGACCCGGGTAAGAGGCCTACGCCACCAGTCGCCCAGTTTGACTGAGACGTCGCCCCACTCAGCCAAGTCATCTTTGTGATCGGTAAACAAATCGAGTTGCATGACCCGGAATTCGTTCGCCTAACCATCGGGCCGCGGGGGAGAATTGTTTTAAGTCGTCGCAACGAACTCCCTTCCCTCTCTCACCACAACACATTTCCCTCCCTCTCACTCAAAGAACCCCTTTCTACCTTCACTATGCGATCATCAGTAGTTCTCGCCGGACTCGGAGCCATCTCCGCCAGCCTTGTCGCTGCCGCCCCGCTCGGAGTCAGCAACGGCGCTCTCTCCAAGAGGGCCGCTGCTCCCAAGGCCGACATTGACGGTGTCATCCTCAACTACGCTCTTACCCTCGAACATCTCGAAAATGCGTTCTACGATGGAGTTCTTGCCAACGTAAATACCTTCAACACTCAACACCATCAACGCATCTAAACCCCTGTTCTTTCACAGTTCTCTTCGGACGCCTTCCTTGCTGCCGACTACCCCGATTGGGTTCGCTACAGGCTCACCGAGATCGCCCAGCACGAGAAGACCCACGTCGACTTCTTGACCGGAGCCCTCACCGCCGCCAACATCACCCCAGTCGCCGCTTGCGAGTACTCCTTCCCCTACACCTCGCCTTGGGGAGCTCTTGCCATCGCCCAGGTCCTCGAGGGAGTAGGAACGTCTGCCTACCTCGGAGCCGCTGCTCTCATCACCAACCCCGCCTACCTCACCGCCGCTGGATCCATTCTTGCTATCGAAGCTCGACACACAAGTTGGATTAGGGCCGCAGCTAACAACGGTGATGGATTCCCTACTGTTAGTCACTTCTTTCATATTTGTTTCCTGCTTTTCAT
>JASZXU010000517.1:0-19312 GCA_035521515.1 Phenoliferia sp. Uapishka_3 | reverse complement strand
CGCGAACGCTGCCACGCCCACAATCTAAGAGCAATCACCCGCAAACTTTTGCTACCGCGTGACACGTGAACATCAAATTGCCGGAAAAGCTGCAAACGGATTGGAGAAACTTACACAGCTCCCAGGAGTAAGGAAATGCTTACTCATAGTGCTCTCAGGCAACTTCGGCAGCAGGAAAGCGTGCAAATTGAAGGAGTACAGGACTCAGACAAGACTCAGAGTTGCCCTCGGAAGCGCAAAGGGCTGATGAGACATTGGCAGCGCACAGACGCACGCCGTCCCTGACTTAGCTGACATTATACAGCAAGCTTGAATCTTCACGCTTGAAAGCCTACACGAGTGTGGTCGGATTTGCTTAAATAGATGGTGTATTGTTCGAACGGCAAGGCCCCGGCTAGTGAAGCAGTTAGTTGAGACCAGGCGTAGGAATGGCGAGCTTTGGTCGGCGTCCTGGCTAGGCACGGGTTCTATCCTCCCCTGGGTAATTTTTTGGGAGCAACATCACATCTCAAAGTTAAGCGCCCCCTTCGCCGCGCCGCCGCCTTCAGCTGACACCTGATTTTGGCCCACACAATGTCTACACTCTTCAAACAGACATTTCCTTGCGCCTTTCTACGACGCACAATGAAAGTCTCTCGCCGCCTGTTAGATTTGGCATTCCACCTGCACCATAAGGCGTTCGACATCTGCGAGCTAGACAGAGGCGACGTAGGCAAGGAGGTTTGGCAGTGGTTGAGGAAGATGAAATGGCAAAAATAAGAATATTGCAACTGAATAGCAATAAACTGACCTTTCCAGCCATTTGGATTGACAGGATTACCTGTTGGAAGCGGCGAGGCGGTCAAATATGCGCGACGTCTGCAACGCGCACTGAGAGCTACATTGGCACTTGCGACGTATCCACGCTCGAATTTGCTCTGAAAGATCTCACATCTATCTTTTTTGACTCTTGGATGATGCAAAGATAAAGTAAACGCGTTGAAAAGTCATGAACGGCTCGTTACCGGTAGCCCATCGCCTTCAGCTTCGTCGCCGTTTTGCGGCCTCTCGTGCGCGCCACGCTCTCCCTTCGCTTCGGAAACCACCTAGTCAGCCCGATAGCATGAATTCAGTCCTATGGAGTAGAAACTCTTGTTGATGAAGCTCACCAGAGCAAATTTGTACAGTTGACCGCTGTACTATCACCAGACGCAGAACGCCGTCAGTGAAGGTCGATTGGTGTATGTATGTAGTTGGCTATCACGTTTGTTTTACACGCAAAAGGTCTGCGGTTCGAGCACGTGATCGATCATCAGAGGATACCTCAATTATAACAGCATGTTTGAGGGAGAACTCTTTTTTTTGAAATGATTTTTGCAACAACTCAAGTAATCTGCCACCCGTCAGGCCCGTGCAGAGCAGGCATGACTGAGCTGAGCCAATTATCTTTGTCTCCTTCTTGTGCCAACACTCAAGTTCATTTCTTTCAACGAAGCTGACAACTTGACAGCTTGACATGTCGCAGATGCGTCAACGGCGATCCGAGGACGTCAACTTTCAATGAGACAGGCAGTGGCCTCTACGCAAGCAACTCAGATTTTTGCGAGAGGTGGGCGGGGATTGAGGCTTGAATGAAATGATCACAGCCCGAACCTCGATGTTTCCTGGGTTTTCGCAACGCGCGAGGCGACGGTGCGACACAGTAGTGCACAGATGTCAAAGCGCGAGAAGCGCTTCGCAGCGAGGCACTATTGAGAAGAACGGGAACCGTCGAGCCGGAGTCCCACAAGTATGTAAGTGTGCTATACCGTACAGTATCACGGAGATCTGGGTAATCATCGAGTGAATGGTCGAGATAACCCCACTTCACTTCTCTCCCAGGTCAAACTAATCGGGCGCTATTAAAAGTCCAAGGCAAAGGTTTGGTACCGGCCTACTAGCACCTGGAAGAGGACAAAACTCCAGAAAGATTGGGTTGAGAAATGTCTTCTACGTGGAACTTGACAGAAATGTGCTTGGGAAGAATAGCTGCTCAAGACTTTCACTTCAATCCTCTGACGGAGCTCGAAGACGTCCCCTTCGATTTCTACACTCAGGCCAACCGCTCAACAAACGTTGAGACTTGACTTGTACCAGTAGGTTGATGGTTCTGTCCCTCAGATTTCTACCTTCATATCGAGGAACACTGCAAGAGAAACACCGACCAATTCACCATGCAGTCTATGATCATCGTTGGCAGTGAAGGCGTCCTAACCACAACCTCTTCATAGCTCAGCTGGAAGAGCGCAAGACTGTAATTGGATATCAACCATCTTGAGGTCCGTGGTTCAATCCCGCGTGAGGAGATTCCTTTTTGTTTCGCCGCCTGCTTGTGTCCTTTCGACAGTCCTTGTCTTCTCCGCTCCCCACACGGTGGCCGTGCAATGTCAATCATATTTTGCCTATAGCTGAACGACGGCCGACGCGTCGGCGCAACCTGCGAAGCATGGCACTCACAGTCCGTTGCATGAGATACCGCGAGGGATGCTGTTTTGGTCCCGGAGCACCGGTAATCATGATCAATAAATACTCCGATGCTTGAGAACTTGGCAGCTTGTGGACTCTGCATTTCTAACAGCGGCGCGAAATGCTTTCGCGAGCTCAGACGTGAAGTATCGCTTAGCACAGCAGGGGTTAGTGTGACTCTCCAAGATTCAAATAACAGGGAGAAAATATCTGATCAGATTTCACCCGAGAGTAACCAGTATTGCGCACCACGACACTTCTTATTCGGCCGTTTCGTATTTGAGGAAGGGCGAACGAACCTTAGGGGTTGCCCCGAAATTCCCTTCATTTTTCTCATTGTTGAAGTTGCATGAGGAGATTGCATAAGATTTCGCATGCCCTCCCTTTGGCAAAAGAGATGAAAGGGAGAGTTGGGGAGAGCGCCGCGGTGCTGCTGACCAATCAATTCGAGGGGCCGAAAGCAAACCATTTTTCTTGGCCAACAAATTGTCGAACTGCCTTCCGCACTTGACCCAGTCAACGCGGAACCAGACCTTTCTACCGCAGCCTTTATCAAGTCATGTGAGTTTACCTATTTACTGGTCCTGAAGTGGAGCTGACCACGAGCTACAGGGGAAACAGCGGACCCCGTTCGGGGCAAATGAAGAGGAAGGGTATTGCTGGAGCGGCGAAGAACGTAAGCGAATCCGAGTGGCGGCTGAGGCTCTGAACGAAGCTGATTTGAACTGTTTGAGATAGTACACGACCCGTAACCAGGCGATCAAGAAGTTGCAGTGCACCCTCAGTGACTTCCGTCGTCTCTGCATCCTCAAAGGTTAGCGGCGTTCACTCTTCTCTCGCTGTCCACTTCCAGCTCACCTCGTACAACTTGCAGGAATCTACCCTCGCGAACCTCGTTCCCGAAAGAAGGCTAACAAGGGTTCTTCTGCCCCCGCTTCGTTCTACTACTCCAAGGACATTCAATACCTCCTTCACGAACCCGTTCTCGAGAAGCTCAGGGAGCACAAGGCGTTCGCTAAAAAGCTTTCAAAAGCACTCGGGAGGGGAGAATGGGGTTTGGCCAAGAACATTGAGGAGTCAAAGCCCGTCTACCGCATCGACCACATTATCAAAGAGAGGTGCGTTCTGCAGACTGGCAGTCGAGAGCCTTGAGCTCGACGTTAATGGGTGGATAACGTGTGGGAAAGCTAACCAGGTGTGCTATTTGATAGGTACCCAACTTTCACCGACTCCCTTCGCGACCTCGACGATGCCCTCTCCCTCATCGTCCTTTTCGCTGCCCTCCCCGCCAACACTTCCATCCCCGCCGCCATCATTTCCAACTGCGCCAAACTTGCCGCTCAATGGCAGCTTTACGTTATGCGAACAAAGGCCCTCCGCAAGGTCTTCCTTAGCATCAAGGGAATCTACTTCCAGGCGGAGATCCAGGGCCAGACTGTTACTTGGCTCGTTCCCTACATGTTCACTCAGCACGTTAGTAGCATGTTCTTTCCAATTTTGCTTCACCGCTTTCGTTCTGACCTCATTTTCCCTACAATCGAAACAAACAGATCCCCTCCGACCTCGATTTCCGTATCATGCTCACTTTCCTCGAGCTCTACCAAACTCTCCTCGGATTCGTCTTCTTCAAGCTTTACACCGACGTCAACCTCGTCTACCCTCCGAAGCTTGACGATGTTCTCGACGAGAATGGAGCTGGAATCGGAGCTCTCCTCCTCGAGGAGACAGGCAAGGGACTTGTTGTCGTCCGCGATGAGACTGAGGACGAGACCGAGAAGAAGCGCGTGTACGCCAAGGACGTCCGAAAGCAAATTCACGCCATTGGACTCGGAGGAAACGATGCCGCCGAGAAGGCCGCTATTGACGAGGACGAGGCGATGGTTACCCTTCCCGCCGCCTCCGACGAGCAAATCGACCTCGACGTCTTTGCTTCCACTTCTTCTTCCGACCTCCAAATCGCTACCGCCCCGACCACCACCCTGTTTACTTCCTACTTCTTCTACCTTTCCCGAGAAGTAACTCGACCAACTCTCGAGTTTGTCATTCGATCATTCGGAGGACAAGTCGGCTGGGACGCCGTTCTCGGAGCCGGTTCGCCTTTCCAGGAGAACGACCCAAAAATCACCCACCACGTTGTTGACCGTCCCGTCGCTGCTGGAGCTGCTCCCCGTGAGCACCCCGGAAAGCGTGTCTACATCCAACCCCAGTGGGTTGTCGACTGCATCAACCGCGGTACCCTTCTCCCCGCCGACGACTACCGACCAGGGGCCACTCTCCCCCCTCATCTGAGTCCATTCGTAGATGAGGACGAGGTTCGCAACCGTGGTGGATACGTCCCGATGGAGGCAAAGAGGATCGAGGACATCGAGATGGCTGAGGGCGAGGAGCTTGATGAGGATGAGGACGACGATGATGAGGATGAGGAGGACGAGGCACCCGCTCCCGTTTCCAAGGGCAAGAAGGCTGCCCCAGCACCGGCTCTTCTTGCCGCCGCTCGCGACCCCAAGAACGAGTCGCTTCTGCACGCCGCTGAGCTCGAGGCTGAGACTCGTGGTGTTGCACCGGCTCAATTCGAGGCCGAACTTGCTGCTGAGACTAAGAAGGCGAAGAAGGCTGGTGGAAAGCAGGAGAAGGGCCCGAGGAAGGTCGACCGAAGCCAGGAGGAGCAGCTTGCCAGTATCATGCTTACCGGAAAGCAAAAGAAGGTACGGACGATGCGCATTACCCCGATTGAGAGCGATCTTGCTAACCCTATTATCGTCAAAGCTATACAAGAAGATGGCTTACAGTCAGGACCGCAAGGCGGAGGACGTGAGTACCGCCACCGCAAAGTTTCCGCTTCCAAAACGCTGACGCCACCGTTTCTTTCCCCAGACCGCCAAGCTTCAGGACCGCCGAAAGGCTATCGAGAAGGAGAAGAAGAAGGCGGCCCTCAAGCAGGCATTGTAGAGCACTCTTCTTGCAGCCGGTTCTTACTGCACTGTAATTTTCTTGCCATACCTTTCCAGTCATCCTTTCCGTGATACCGGAGACATGGTCCCTGCAACCTCGACCTTCACCTGGTTAAGCTTGGCAAGAAAAAATCACTGAGAAGTCGCTTTGGACCAGCCCAAATCTCCCCGGGACCATGTTTGCGACAAAAAGTAACGCACTGCTGCCAGGCAAAATGAAAAACCAGGCGCACGCAAGCAGATTACCACGTACTAGCCAAGAAATGATCGATCACGGACTCGAACCGCAGACCTTTTGCGTGTTAGGCAAACGTGATAAACCAACTACACCAATCGACCTTGTGTGATCGAGCATCCCTGACTGTCAGTCCAAACAGCGGCCTCTGTGTGTTTTCAGAAAACTCAAACCTTGACAAGAGTTCATGTAAACCTTCTTGAATCGAAACATCTGGGAGGAGACACAGTGATTCGCTTGATAAGTGTCTCTATTGCGGTGCCGCCGATTTGAAGACGGCGCCAGATCCCTCTCCAGATCATGTCTGATTTCCGACGCCCCAAAAATCCACTGAACAAATCCCGCCGAGAGTTTATCAATAGAGACTGGAGAGTTCCCTATGTGATCTGATTCACAAACGGAAGAAGGTGCGCCGGTGGTAGCGGTTCCGCTCGGTTGGCAAGCTACTGGCAAGCTTTGCAGGGAAGCAAGAAGCGAGACTAGAGTTTGGTTGAGAAGTGCTGGCCTGTAATTTGCGTCGCACTTAGAATACCCTGTTCCTTCTTTCTTCCGGTGTTCAATGCCTCTAGTTGATCTTGAGGAGCTCGACCTGTGGCGAGGACTTCGTCGGCGACATCATCTTGATCGAAACGAAATAAAGGCTCAGCTACCTCGAATACCTATCATTCAGATCTATGTCAGAGGGAATACTTCTAAAACAGTAAAGGCAACAAATTCACGCACCAAAGATGAGTTGGCGGGAATGACTGTTCGGGCGGGACCTCCATAAGTGGCAAATCTTCGAGCGCCGATGCAAGCCAGAGAGCAATCTTACCTCCTCCAACAGCTTGGTTGCCGTAGGCATAGTCCGGACTGCAAGTAAGCGTAGCCTGCGCGCCTCATCAGCTCTCCGACCTCCGCTTGTCTTTCGGTGATCCCGCAAGCTTACCTTCTCTCCCAAGCTCAGCTTAGGGACACCCTCGTCCCACCCCTTGATGACTTGTCCGACACCTTCAGATCCCAGAATATTATCAGCTCCCTCGCTCCATCGTTCCTCAGCACGCGCTTCCAAGCTGCCGACGCACCAATTCTGGTTTGGAAAGGACTGCCACGATCCCTGGACGAGTCGAATTTCTTTCCAGAGTCAAGGAGCGTGCCGACGTAGTGCATCGTCACCGTGTCTCTAATTGGTAGTTCCTACATAAGTAAAGTGAGGAAGACGAGATGGGGAGGAGGAAACGCACCCTTTTTTAGGAAACGTCTTACCATCGCCAGGCGAGAGGGTCTTGACTTTGACATCAAGAGCATAGCGTGTCGTTGAGAACGAGCGGGTGGCGAGGGAGCGCGAGATCTGGAGTGTGCGGAGCATGTTGGTGGGGAAGGGAGAGCGCGAAGAGCATCATCGAAGGCGACAAAAGTACCGGCGGCTTCGATTTTGCTCCCGTGGGTTCTCGTTCAAGATAGGATGTAAGCGTTTATTCTGCGGTTTACGATCATCTGGAATGCCAGAAGGAAACGGACAGGTGGAATGCTGCCGTAGACCTCAGGCTTGCTCTAGCGGAGGCGCGAATCCTCTGTACATTGAAGCCCACCGCCGGTGTTCGTTGGTAACCTGAACACCCCGCTGAAGGTGCATCGGTGTCCACACTGGGAAGCTTTCGCCACCGCCACCGCTATCCAGCTGAAATACGTAAAGACGAAAGTAGTTCTTGCACGCACCCGCGACTTACCTAAAGGGCTGACAACTCCAAGGTCCTCAGATGAACGTGACCAACCTACGATCCCACCCCTTCCCATCCTCCTCCCTCCAAAATAGGCACTCCTTCTTATTGACATCCAAATGCTCCCCGTCCAAAAATGGAATCACCAGGTCGGCCAGTTCCAGCCTCGTGACGGTGGTCGCCAACAAGAAATGCAGCAGAGCGTACAGGCCTATTGGATCAAAGGCTGAGACAGTGCTCTTCATATCTGAGACAGCATTTGAGGCAATCGCAAGAACTGAAGATGCCTCGAACCAGCCAGTCAAGCGCAGGGTGCGAAGAGAGGGGAACGATTTTGGCGAGAGGAGGTAAGCCAGGGATGTGAAGCCGGACTACAGTAGACCATATCATTGTAAGGACAAGCTTTGATCGACTCGTAGATAGGATGAAGCACTGACCGATGTAAGGAGATCGACGTCGTGGTCCTCGCTATCAATATCGGTTTTCAGATGCAGTGTCGTGAGATTTGGCATAGAAAATAGCGGGGTAAGCGTCGGATGGATGCGAAAGTCTATAGGGACGCAGAGGTGGAGTTCGGCGAGAGGAGAATGGCCGATGTGCTGGAGCAGGTCGACGAGTGCGGAGTGGGTTGGCGTGGTCGGTACTATAAGGCTGTCCTCAAGGCCTAGAATACTGAGCTTTCGAAGTTTCATGTTTTCGAAATCCTGTTGGAGTGAGAGGTCAGATATCAGTCGGTAGAAGACATGAAGGGACAAAGGTAACTAACAATTCCGAGGAACAGGTCACCCTTGAGAGGCTCCTCGATAAGTTCGGTGGCGTGAAACTCCAGCTCTTCGAGAGTATCCACTCCCGCTGCGAGGGTATAAACAAGTCCCCTAGTCCTACTCTCCTCCTCGGTAGCGACTCGATCCACATAAACATTCTTCAGGTTCGCCTTGACAATTCCACCCACCGTTCCGTCTTCGCCAAAATAAAAGACATTGTACCCTCTGCAGTTTTTCGCTTCAATGCTTTTGACTGTCGGCGCCCAGTCCACGAGCCTCATACATTTGGCGAGTATAAGGCGCTCGAAGCGGAGAGTCGTAAGGCGTGGAAGGGACGCGATGGCGAGCTGGATTGGCGTCGGCATATACTCTTGCTTGCTAACGCCAGAAATATGAAGCCGCTCAAGATTGGGCAGAAGCTTGAGTACGGCCGCCCACGATTTGATAGGCCTTGGTGTGCCTCCGTAGGTAATGGGGAGATGTAGGGAGGTAACGCGACTTGCCCTCCCGCTCGCGGTGTCGATGAGGGCGGAAAGTAGCTCGTCTTGTCCGTCGTAGTCCTCCGGAACGATAATCTGAGACCACGTGATGGGTGCGACGATGGTGGCAAAATGCCGGCAGACGAGGGAGAGGTGTCGCGCTTTCCTACCGCCGTTTGGCGCGACGAGAGACGCGATTTTGAACAGTAGCTCGTTTGGAAGGGCCAGGAGAGTCGTCATCTGGACTGTTGGAAACGATGGGAGTGTAGGATAATGAGCCGAGATGGTGTGGTCCGAGGTGGACGGACGCTGGAAGCGGATGTGGCACTCGCGACCCGCACTTGAGAATGAGCGAATGAGCAGCAGGTATCAATAGGTACGATGAGAGCTTACCTATTTAACGAGCACTCAGATCGCGACGCACCTTTTGGACGAGGTATGCGTTGGGGCGAGAAAGCTGGATGCAAGCGCGCCGCCCTTAAGCTTCTTATTCAGACGAACTTTGACTACTTTACCTCGTTTCAAGTTTGATGGCACGGCTACATAGCGAAAGTCTGGTCAAGCAAGAAGTTTCATGCAAACTGATCTGGGGTCACAAGCGTAGAAGACCCTCCGCTTCCTCTGCACCGGCGTTTGTAGAGTTCGCGAGCTCTAGCTTCGCTCTCAATTTTTGACTCTCGCCCAACGGGCCGGGACATGCGAACGTAAAATTTCTTGCGTCTAAGTTCAAATGGGTGTACTGTGTGCTATATGGTGGCCCTCGTATGACGGACAGACGGGTACCAGGAAAGGAAAAGAGAGGACAGGAAGCGGATTTAATCCTGCAAGTGAAGGAATTAGCTCTTGTAGTAAAGTGCTCGACAAGAACCGCTAGCTTACCACCTCATCGACCTGCATGGGGACCTTTGGCTCCGCCGGCGCGGACTCGTCCACCTCCTCCACAGTCGCGGCGTCTGGCATCTCAGCTTCTGGGGTCGCCTCGGCGGCTGGGACCTTCTCCTCCTTTGGCACCTCGGTCTTCTCAACCTTGGCCTTAGGCTTAGGCTTGGTCATGATCGGGGAGCAGACGTTGAAAATGCTAGAAAGTAACAACGAGAAAGTCAGCATCGCGATATGCAGACAGTGCCCAGGTCTGTACGTACTCCTCAGCCTTCTTCTTGATCTCGGCACTGGTAACTACTGGCTTAACGTCGAGGGGCTTCTCGGCCTGACTGGCGAGCTTGTTGCTCAACCATGACTCAGCGTTGGCGCAGGCCTCGATGACGGTCTGAATGTCCTTCTCGGCGATGTGGGAGTACTTCTCGTCACCAGACTGAGCCTTGTCTTGGAAACCGTTGATGGTCTCACGAAGAGTAGCGCATGCTCGTGGCCTCTCGTCGTGCTCGCGGTATCGAAGGTTGATTGGGTCTCCAAGGGCCTTGAGGCCGTCAAGACGGGCGACGTAGGCCGACTTGGTAGCATCCTCACCTGCAAATCCAACACGAATTAGTATATGGGAGTATAGATGATCAAAGAGAGTGGTGACGAACCCTCCTCAGTGTAGAGCCAGTCCTCGGATGTGGATGCGAGAGCACGGAGAGCGTCCTTGTCGGCAGCGTTGACGTACTTCTTCCATTGACCATCGAGCTTCTCACGGATGTCGTAGACGTACTCCTCAAGAGCGTTCTTGCGGTCCTGTGGAATTCAGAATCTGCTTAGCTGCTGCACACTCGGGGATGAAAATGAGAGTGAACGCGCCTCAGTCTCGAGGACGAGCTTGTCACCAGCGGCCATCTGTCCCTCCCTCTCCTTGAAGTCGTTGACAAGGGAAGAGTCGAGGTTGGAGGCACCGGAAACGGAAGCGAGGTGGGTCTTGGTGACCTTCTTGGACTTTTTGGGGGCGGGGGTGGCGGCAACAGGTGCCTCCTCTCCCTCAACGGGGGCAGCGGCGTCGGTCTCCATGGCCTCTGGTGCTGGAGCAGCCTCCTCAACGGGTGCCTCGGCGTGGAGGACGGCACTCTGGAACTTGAAGACGCCAGAGATGTCGAGACCACAGTTGACCTTGACGGTCTGCTTGGCGCCGGCAACGGGTGCTGGGATGTCCTTGACGGTGAACTTTCCAATCCATGGGTTCACTCCTCCGGGAAGGTTGGCGGGGTCGGAGTAGCGGGCTTCGATATCGAAGGGGCCTGATCGCTTGAAGGTAAGGGCCTTCTGGGAGGGAACGACGTTGCCCTTGCTGAATGCCTCGAGCTCGCCCTCATCCTCAGCGTCCTCGGGGTCCTTCTCCCAAACAAGCTTGATAGGGAAAAGCTGGGCGTCGAAGGTGACAAATTCGCGAACCTTGAAGACGGGGGAAAGCATGGCGCAGGCGAGGGTGGCTCCACGAGCGATGGCCTCCTCCTGGTTGGTGGTGAAGGAAAGGGGGCGGCCGAAGAAGTCCTGGATACGGGACTTGAGGGCGGGGACACGAGTAGATCCACCAACGAGCTCGACGGCGTCGATCTCGTCCTTCGAGATTCCGGCATCGGCGAGGGCACGCTCGAGCGGGCTGATGGTGCGCTCGAGGAGGGGGGCGATGAGGGCCTCAAAGTCCTCGCGCTTGAGGGAAGAAGAAGCATCGATGTCCTCCATGATGGACTCGACGGAAAGGGGGGCGAGGGCGTTGGCGGAAAGAATTTTCTTGAGCTTCTCGACGGCGGCGGAGAGACGGAAGAGGGCCTTCTTGTTGCTGAGGACATCGATCTTGTACTTGGCCTTGAACTCGGCGGCGAAGTGCTCAACGAGGGCGAGGTCGAGATCACGTCCTCCAAAGTGGCGGTCGTAAGCGGTTCCCTTGACAACGAGTTGTCCCTTGTTGAAGCTAACGATGGAAACGGAGTAGTCGGAGTGTCCAATGTCAACGAAAGCGATAGTCTTGGAGGGCTCGCCGACGGGGGGAAGGTCGGTCTTGGTGATTCCGTAACCGAGAGCGGTAGCGGTGGTGTCGTTGATGAGACGGAGAGGGTTAAGTCCAGCGATGTCGGCGGCGTCCTGAACGGCGCGACGCTGAGCGTCGGTGTACCAAACGGGGACGGCGATGACGACGTCGGAAACGGCGGTTTTCAGCTCACGCTGAGCGGTAACCTTAAGTTGTCCGAGGAACATGGCGTAAAGCTGGGTAGCAGAGAATGTGGCGGGCTCGCCGAGGTATTGGACCTGGGAAGCGCGCGAATGTCAGTGGGAGCTTCGCAGGATGTCACGCCCCGTCTCGCAAGACGTACCTCAACACCAACGGTACCTCCAACCTTAACGAGGTTGGCGGAAAGGAACTTCTTCTCGATCTCCATGTCCGGGTCGCTGAGAAGGTTGTCGTTAGTGGGCCGCCCTTCGTTGAATGCAATATGCTTCTCACTCGATTGTTCGGCCAATAAGACGCTTGAGGGATCCAACAGTGTTGCGGAAGTTGGAAGTCTCCTGGGTCTTAGCGGTCTCTCCAATCATACGGGTACGGGGTCCGAAAGCAACCAGTGTTCTAAGGATGTACAGGGTCAGCGAGGCTCGCGAACGCTAGAGGGTGCAAGACTTGCGGTGTGGCACGGTTGGAAACCTCGTTGACGAGAACATCGATTCCACGGTTACGAGCGGCTCCAATCTAGTTAAGAAAAGCAAAAAAAAGGATCAGCTTAATGACTCGGGATCCCCAGTCGCGAAGACAGCACGATGCATGCGAGGATGCTCCTCAGTCTCCACCTGTAATCTCGAGAGAGAACTCCAGGGACTCCGTGTCTCGTTCATGAGCCCTTGTTGAGAGGTACTCGATCCGAAATCAGTTCGCCCCTGCCCTCTTGAGCTTCTCTCCCACTCGCCATTTCGCTCCCTCATTCGTCACCTTCGTAGCTTCGACGTTCCCATCTGAGCTCATCCCATACCTCCACCGTCAAAGCTCCTCCGCCGCGATCCTTCTACTGCCACGCGCGCGTCTCCGAAGCGTGCTCGCTGGAGCTGGTTGTTGCGCTGAAAGCTATCCTCACCTTGGATCCGTATTGTCCGATGTCACTGCACATAGCTCAAAGTCAGCTGAACTGCATCTTCAATCAACAAAGCCAACCCTAGCGCGACTCACAATCCGATGACGCTCATGTTGAGAGTTTTGAAAAGTTGAAGAGGGTTGAGTGGAAGGTGTTTGGGGGTGGTGCTGGCGCGTGAAAGTCCAAGTTAGCTTGTGTCTAGGCAGTTTAAGCAATTCTAAATGCTCACTTCTTCGCGGGGGGTGGTACGCGGGATGGGAGGTGCTTTTTGGTGGAAGCAGCTGAACGTCAGCGCCAAACGAGAGGTGCCGAGGTCGGAAGCAGCCCGGCTGGGGCCGAAGTCGAACTCTGAAGAATGCGATCGAAGGGCTCTTTTTGCTTCACCAATCTCCGCCAAATCTATACATCTATTTTTACTGCAATGCCTGGCTCCCTCGACACTACCAGCCTCATGGTTTGATATCGTCAGCGGCTCGCGTCGTCCTTCAGATTCGACGCCTCAATCAACCGCGTTGAGGTCTGCGCTTGGATTACGTCTTCGATTCCTTTCCAGGATCTTTCATTTTTCTTTCATGCGCGTACATTTTTTCCTAGCTGGATTGCGAGTCACGGTACTTTGGCGTCGTCTTCGCCACCGACAGCCACCCTTGTCGTTCGTCTGCGAAGTCGCACACGCCGGATGCATTGGTCTTCATTAAAATATTATCGCCAAAGTACCGATCTCAAGTCGACTCTCCTGACACCTGAAAGAAGTTTGGTGCAAAATCCTACTTGGGGCAGGCGGATTCGCAGATGTAGTCGCGCGTTCGATGTTCGGACGACGAAACCAACAATTCAAAGGATTGACAGCGGGCTGCTCAGCTGAAATCTCTATGGCCGTACTGATCCTTCTCAAATTCAATGAGTGTCTCGGCAGGTATTCTGCCGACACAGAATCTGACGTAGGACCCTACTCACCACGAGCAAATAGGCACCTTCGTCAGAAGAAACTTTTCCGGCGCCTCCGTGGCTAGCGGTGGTCCGCGAATCAAAACTCTTTTACAGACCATTCTATACTTAGCCAATTTTAAGCCTTATACTCATTTGAAACCTGACATTGCTTGCAACGAAGCGGACAGCCTTGCTACTTCTACCGAGGAGCGCAGGCGACGTCTGCCCAACGACTCAACATCGATGCCTTTGAACAGCGACCGCTTCCGAGACTCGAGACCTTCGCATTGGATTTTGCCCGCTTTGAATCTTCCTCGACCCAAACTCCGTCCCACGCATTCCTGGGTCTCAATGCACCTCGAGCTCGTTCTGACGCTGTTAGTACTGTAAGTCATGGTTTCTCGCCGTTTTCTCCCCCTCTCTGAAGGATTAGACTTGACAAATCTTCGGTATTGCTAACTCCTTCCTTCTGTGTCCTGTGACCCACTCCCTGCATCATATTTCTGCTCTACCTTTTCCTTCGCAATGTTCACGGCCAGGTCAGAGGTTTCGCGCTCAGTTCAAACCTGTCTCGAGGTACACCACCACCCAATCTCCCGAGGCTCACGGATCTCTCTCTTACAAAGAGTCTGTCCATATAACGATACTACCACAACACCGACATGCTCCTCATCTTGTAGACCTTGCTAATCAATCCTATTCCCCCACAACTTCTCCCAGACCGTCTCGTAAGCTCCGCTCGTTCCCAACCATCCTTCAACGAAAACGCTGACACCTCCCGCTTAACAGCTGTATCTCGTACACTTCTCTCCCTCCTCGAGCGAAGGATGCATCCGAAGCACGGAACGACGATCTAAAGGATGACATTGCCCAAAACTTATAACTAGAGTCAAGCTCCGAGCACCTCGATCCCCTATGTGGGTAGAGAGCCAAGAGAGACTACTGAAGGCATTTCTGAAACTTCGTCGTTCCTTGCTCTGGGTTGGGTTCTTCCTTCGGTGGAGTTGAAGGGTCTGCTAGCTGGGAGTGGAGAGGTCGGGAGGAGCGGGGCGCAGCGAGGTGCTTTGGAATCTCATATCGCTGTCCTCGAACCTACTTGTGTGTGGCCCGAAGACGCGTGCCGGCTTCTCACTCAAGGAGAACCGACTTGATTGATGCCATTGATATCATTGGACATGTATGAAAGTTCACGTAAGGACGGGGCGGAGCAGACAGCGCTGGGCTTGCATTTGAGCCACTCTTCGTTCGACTTACAGCGTCTTCGACTTGAAGTGTAATTCGAACTCGTGCCAGGTCAAGAGCTCTATCAGCAATAACGCACTTGGACGTTTTTGATGTATGTGGGCCACTACTGTACCGTACCCCGATTGAAACTGAAACAAACCTACCGCGACATGTGCAGGTGCCAGTCTCCGACTTTTCGCACTTGAATGCTCGCAGACCACTAAGTCCGAGATTCGGCCACAATAAAGTAAGGTTACTCGAAGAGAGTTTATCTGGGTCCAAATATACAACATCGTTTCACTCAAGATCAACAGCACAGGAAAACCTTCGACTACCAGCCGTGTTTCTGGGCTCCATTGACCTGCGAGAGTAAAGCAAAAAGTGAGCTCAAGGAAAATTGAAAAGAATCAATTTGATGTACTTACACTGACGAACCACATTGGAACTAGGACGGTGCTACCCATAATGAGCGTTACGCGAACGGCACGACCCAAGGGCACTGGCTCGTGGCGGTGAGCGGGAGGGGAAGTGTACATAGTTCGGCGAGAGATGGTGCGCTGAGATAAGTAGAATCATTAGAGGGATCTTCGAACCGGAAGATCAACATAGAACTTACGGGAGCGGAGCGGAGGAGAGTACGTGAGGCGGAACTAAGCATTTTGGAAAGATGGGTGGATGGGATCGGACTAGGTCTCTTTGGGTTTGATTGGATCGAGTGAGTAGATTGGATTTGAGAAGAGATGCGGAGACAGATTTGCGTCTTTTGAAGGGAGCTAACAGGGAAGCGCGAGGAACTTGGGCTCACAGCTTCGCACGACGTCTCGCGAGTTCTCCAGCAAACTCTCACTCGGTGGACCGCGGCTTCCACCGGTGTCGCTTCTAAGCTTATGAAGCATCTTGTTCCTGAATATTCTTCACTGAGGCGGGAATCATCGCACTTCGAGTGTGGCCGACGACAATCCAGCGTCTCGCGGTGTCGCGAAGTCGCGTAGGTTTTCAGTCCGCCGTCTTCGAGACACCTCGTCCGTGTAAGATCCCGAATCGAGCTACTCTCTGACTCAGAAGAAAGCGATTCGATTCATTTTCAGCATCACAGTACTCCCTGAACTCTGGAGTCAATGATTCGCAAGCGCCGCCTTCTCGTTGTTGGTCGCCTTGACGTACTCCAACTCGCTCAACTTATTGTGCCAGGCGTACACAGCAGGATACTGAGTCTTGAGATCTACCTCTGCAGGAAGGCTATCCAAACGCCACCCAAAAACCGGGTCAGTCCCGTTGCTTTCCAGTCAAGATGCAAGGGGAAAACGTACAGAGCGCCGAAAGCAAAGTTATTCCAGCTAATGAAGGCGAGATCTGCGACAGTCAACTTGTCGCCAAGGAGGTAAGGCTGCTGGGAGAGAACTTTCTCGAGGACGGAGGTGACGCGACCGATCTCTTTCTCGCTGGAGTTTTGGATAGTGTTAGAAAGCTTTCGGAGGGGAAATGCAGGAAACAACGAACTAGCGTTCGATCGCACTTGGTATCTTCTCCGAGTGGAATAGCTTGAACCAGGCTGCTTGCTGAGAAAGAGTGGAAAGATTCAGCTTTTGATTCAAATGCGATTTTGAGTCGACTTACGCCGAAGTAAGGTCTGGGAATGAGATGCGTTAGCCAGGCAGGGTGAGAATAGAAAGGGAACTAAAAACGGACCCCTGCCCGGAAGCCTGAAGGGTCGCAGAATATTAGCTAGGAAGATTCAAGGGTGAAAAAAAAGGTACTCACTTGGAAGAACAACCACTGAAGCTGCTTGTACTTCTCCTCCGGCGTCGCCGCCGAAATCCTATGTTCCGTATCATACTTCTCCACAAGATAAGTGATAATAGCTCCACTCTACAAAAGCGTAGTATCAGCTCAAATCTCAATACCCGCAACCTCCAACGCAAAGTCGATTCGCGGCGCCCCACGTACCTCCCACAAAGTGAAACCCGAGGCGTTGTGTACCAACGTAGGTATCCTCCCATTAGGATTCTTGGCAGTATACTCCTCTCCTTTGTGTTCTACTTTGTTGAAATCGAGGTAGACAGAGTCGTACGAAAGTCCGAGAGCTTTGAGGATAGTAGCTATCTTCCAACCGTTGGGCTAGAAGTGGGGAAATTGGGATCAGCAAGGACAGCTGAGGGATGAGAGTGGGATGGAGAGACGGACTCCGGAGGCGTGGGTGTAGAGAGTGAATTCGGATGACATGGCGGGGAGGGAGGATGGGGAGAGGGCGCGGGCGAAAGACGAGGAACGTCGGTTGGTCGGGTGGGGTTTGAGAGGCGCAGGTGATCGAGCGGGGAAAAGTGGAAGGAAACTGCAGTTGTCAAGACCTCGGAGGAAGGAATCGTGACATAGAAAAGTGGTCGTCGAGCACGTGCCGACGCTCGATTATGGCATCAAAGTCGAGGAGCCCCTGAGTCTCCACTTGCGACGTGCTAGGGTTCAAGAGCTTGAAGAAATATTTGCAGCCGCCACGAATTACAAATAGCCTAGTACATAACCTTTCAAGCGCTCGACATATCTCCTCAACACCCCGGCGCTTCCTCGTGCGTTGATGAGACTGCAAGTAAAACTTTCTCGACGCCTTCGCGGGCGAAGACATTGATAAAGACTGCGTGAACCAGGAATAATGGGTGGCATCTAAGCGAAAGTCTCAAATAAATATAGCTGGGAGTTGAAGACTGTGGAGGACAAAAAAAGACAGTACTTGCCTAAGTTGCCTTGTATATTCCTGAGAGGAGTCGGCGCGCAAGGCTCTCTCCGGTCCCAAAACTTTTGCCCGCGCCGATGGATGGCCTGTGAAAAGACAGCCGTGGTGGAACAATGTCAATTTCCTACGAATCTTGTGAAATGGGCGATGCAGGCTCACATTTCGGTGGAAAGACTGTTGTCGAATGGGAGCAGCGTCGCAGTAGATACTCTCAGCCAAGGTCGATTGGTGTAGTTGGTTTATCACGTTTGCCTAACACGCAAAAGGTCTGCGGTTCGAGTCCGTGATCGATCATTGGAAATAAAGAATGGTGCCATCCTTCTGATCTTTCTTTCCTTTTTGTCTCCTTGAGCCACAGCGGTGGGCGCCGAAGAGGCCCATAATGTTGAATACCACAGGTTCAGCATCCTGTCTGCTTCGAGGTCTACATTGCTACGTCTTGTCATTTACGACAAAGAGATCTGAGCTGAACGGCTCGTGAGAATGAACATTCGCAAAACGTAGCTGGTGATCCCGTGCGAGATCGCAATTGGTGAAGCGAGTTTTGATCAATCAGTTTAGATCCATGCAGAAGGTAAGCTCAGATACACGGAACTGAATCTGATGGCGCTTTCAGACTTCAAGTACTTGACTTCTGCTTCCGCAACAGGATGCGACGAACTGATTGTCAATGCAACTACCCCTCGAGAGTCCTCTACATCAACCTCTTCTCCGGCATTCTGTGATCAAAAGCCAAAACTTTGCCTCTTCCCTTCTTCTTCTGCTGGATCTCATAACTATCCCTCGTGAAGAACCTCCAATAAAGGAATGCTTCAATGGCGGCAATGGCAACCGCTCCTCCAAGGGACAACATCAATCTCTGCGATCACAGAACATGCTCTAATCAGTACAGCCCAAGACTGTTAGATGCAAACAAAAGAGAAAGGAAACTCACAGCAGCCAAACTCCTCCCCCCACCAACCCACCAAACAGCAGTTCCGACCGCTCCCATACTAGCAACAACATTGATCACGGCGCTCAATTCCCTCCTAACCTCCTGCCATTCCTCAGCAACCGTTCGCTCTCCTCGCCCATTCTTTGCAGGATCATGAATGTCATTCATTGGTAAGAGAGATATGGGCTGTGGTTGAGTTAGAGAGGTCATAGATGCGTAGGAGGCGCGATCTGATTCGAGTTGGAGGGCTGCGAGGATCGCTAGGAGTTGGGGAGACTGTGAGATAGAAGGAGTTAGTTTGGGAAGGCTGAGGGAGAAGGAGAGGAACGAACGCGGAGACGGGGAGTGAGCGGTGGAGTGTGGATTGTTGTGAGTTTTAGGAGAGAGGAGAGGGAGTATGTTGGGAGTGGAGGAGTGCAAGTTCGAGCCCATATTGAGAGGTTTACTAGTGATTCATGGGGGATTGTTGAAGTTGAAGATTGAGCAAGTGAGGTGTGAATGAGAATCGATTCTGCCAATTCTGTTGGGAGAGAAGGGAGAATTGATTCGAGTGATGAGAGTAGAGCTGGTGTTAGTTCAAGTTGCACCATTTCAGATGGTGAAGGTATGTTGTAGTTGATGGTAAAGAGGGAATGAGAAATAGAAAGCAACGCAAGGGGTCGACCAAGAATGGAATACAAAATATTTCAATAATTTATTGAGCTCCCTCCGCCCCGTCGCGCGTCAACTCGCACCTGATCGAGTCACCACCCCTCAAAAGAGTTGCTAGTCATGGCATCAGTCGAATCACCTCGCGAGGATTCACTAAAACGACAAAGGTAACCCACCTCTACCCTTGAATCCACGTCCAAAACTGACCCAACCTGTCTCCAGGTCACCCGCTTCCCGTTCCCC
>JASZXU010000516.1:0-19416 GCA_035521515.1 Phenoliferia sp. Uapishka_3 | reverse complement strand
GTTGGGTGGGTGGGGCGCCGGAGGAAGGCATGGGACTGTTTCATGCCGCGAGAGGACGTTGGAGCTGGGCGAGGCTGAGGACCGGTACCCGCGAGCTTGCGAGGAATAATTGCTATCAAGGCCCCTAGATAAAGTCACTAACATGCCTACTCTATCCACCCCAGCTACATCGAAGCCTCCCTCTACCGCGACGCTCTCGCCCTCATCTCAACTCTCCTCCGCGAACTCAAGAAACTCGACGACAAGATGATTCTCACCGAAGTCCACCTCCTCGAATCAATCGTTTCTCACGCTCTATCCAACTTGCCAAAAGCGAAAGCTGCTCTCACTTCCGCTCGAACTGCCGCCAACTCCATTTATTGCCCACCGCTATTGCAGGCTCAGTTGGATATGCAGTCCGGAGTGTTGCATGCCGAGGATAAGGATTATAAGACGGCTTATTCTTATTTCTTTGAGGCGCTGGAGGGATTCTCGAGTCAGGATGATAGCAAAGCCGGTAAGGCGTTGAAGTACATGTTGCTTTGTAAGATTATGCTGGGATTGGTGCGTTTGTATTATTCTTACGCGTTTCAAGAGACACGAGAAGCTAACTACTTGATTCACCCAGCCGGAGGACGTAACAGCCATCGTATCAGGAAAGCTGGCCCAACGCTACGCCGGACCCGACGTCGAAGCTATGAAAGCAGTAGCAAATGCCCACTCGGACCGGTCCTTGGACGACTTTGAGAAACTCCTTCAAGAACACAAGAAGGGTTCGACTCGTATTCCTCCTTCTCTCTCTCCCTCCCGGCTAACTCGATTTACAACTTTTGAACAGAACTCTCGGACGACCCAATCATCCGAAACCACTTAGCAGCTTTATACGACACACTCCTCGAACAGAATCTCGTCAGGATCATTGAGCCATTCAGTCGGGTGGAGATTTCTCATGTGGCTGAGATTGTGAAGCAACCGGTTAGGGAGGTCGAGGCGAAGTGAGTTTTTCCTCCTTCCTTCCTTCCTTCCTTTCTTGTCATAGCGACTTACGATTCGGAAACATCTAGGTTGAGTCAAATGATCCTCGATAAGATCTTCCACGGAATTCTGGATCAGGGTGCTGGGTGCTTGATTGTGTTTGACGAGCCGGAGGAGGACGTACGTTTTTCTTTCTTCCTTCTGAAACGCTTACACTAATGATTATGCATTGTCTTGGTGTCAACAGAAGACATACGATGCTACCCTTGAGACGATGGGCCACATGAGTACAGTCGTTGGACACCTGTTCGAGGCGGCTCAGAAGCTGCAATGAGTGCGGCAAGCTTGCTACTTGAGACTGGAATCCGAGTGCTGGTTCAATGTGCATGATTATGACTGGAGTACAGGAGAGACACGGTGACCAGGATCAGAGGTTTTCACTTCACCTGCCGCAACGCACCGCAAGCACCTCGCGACCTCGCAGCTCTCTCTACCCCGCCCTTGGACAACAATGTGAGCTCGAACCTAATCGCTCAGCTGTACCTCCCATCTCGCTGCTCATTTCTGACTCGAGCTCACAGCAAATGCCGCAAGATGTGCGATGTTGGTACATTACGCGGCGCTGCACCCCGAAAGGAGTCGAGTCGAGGCGGAGCGATGCCCGATTTGCGCATGTCAAAATCCCTTTCTTCAACGTTCCACATCGCAGGTTTCGTACACCCGAAGCCTTTCAATCGGGCCCCCACCTCCAACTCAAGCCATGTCCAGTGGATTCGCTTCAACTGGTTCGCGTTGGAAGCTTGGAGCCAAGGTACGCCCGCTCGCGGCAGTGTCGAGACGAACCAGAGCTGACTCGTTTGACGATGAATTCCGCAGACGTGGCGCGCTCCAGACTTGAGGGAAAGAGAGGAAGAGTACGAAAAACGAAGACTTCATGAAGAAGAAGAACGTCGGATCAAAGTACGCCACCTCACCCTTGTTCAGATGCTGAGGTCGACGCGACGACGTCGGTGGCGGAGCGGAGCGCGGAGGGGGTCATCATCCCAGACCAACTTTATTGATTCATTACGATCTTCGCAGGAAATCCGACATCAAGCACGAGACCTCGAAGAATCTCGTCACTTGCAAAACAAAGTAGCAAGAGCGAACAATCTTGCCGTTCGCGAGGAACGAAGGGCCCAGTTTGGCGAACTCCGGAGGTCTAGATCGGCTGGAGCTTTAGGTTTGGCGAGGGAACAGCAGGCGTTGGAGTATGAGAGAGCTGCTATTAGGAGGAGAGAGATGGAGGAGATTGAGAGGAATAGGATTAGGAACGAACGTCAGCGAGTTGAATTGCAGGCGGAGGCGGTTCAGCGGGTGAGTCGTCCATGGGTTTGTTCGATTAGCGCGCGAGCTGATTGTTGGTACCGTCCTTTGAATGACTCAGGAACGCTCCAACTCGATCATGAGAGCTCAGCGTGAGCAAGCAGCCGTTAACGCCGCTCTTCGCAGTCCCATCTATAACAGGAGTCCTATGCTGGGCCCTAATCTTGGACCACCACCCTTGGGGCGCGCGAGAAGTCACTCTTTTGGAGGCTATGGAGCTCGTCCTCCCCCTCCGATGATGTCGGCTGGTTTGGCGATGCCGCATCGTAGCCCTTATTTGGGCATGAGACCCCCGAGCCCAAGAATGAGTCCTGGAGGAGCGAGACCAATCATCAACAACTACAATGTAGGATCGAAAACCTATCGAGATGGTGTACATGATTGCTCACCCTTGACTTCTGCAGTATGGCCCTCCACTCGGCGCTGGTCTTCCCGGTCGCGGTGGCGTCCCACCATCAATCGGGCGTTACGGACTCTCCCCTCGCAACGTCATCATCAACAACCTTCCTTCCCCTCATTCGCCTCATCTTCATTCTCCCCGTCTTGGACATGGTTCGCCATACGGTGCCATGCCAGGTGCCTACGACGAACTCGCCGGTCGAGGACGTTCGCCTCGTCTAGACCCTCTCGTAGACGGCGGTCTTCCATATTCTGGTGCCCCGCTGTTCCATGGAAGCCCACATGTACCCCCAAGAGGTCTTTCGCCCGGAAGAATGGGGATGGGAATGGGGAGGCCGCCTTCGCCAGGAAGAATGGGAATGGGTATGCCTCCTTCGCCCGGTAGAATGGGAATGGGAATGCCACCAAGTCCTGGGAGGATGGGGATGGGAATGGGAATGCCACCGTCCCCGGGACGGATGGGCATGTCTCCTGGAAGGATGGCGGGAATGGGCGGAGGAGCTGGTGGCTTCGTACCTGCGCTGCCGTTTGTTTTGACGGACTTGCCGTATCAACCAGAGCGCACTGTCGGTATGTCTTTGGTTCATTTTGAGCAGACTAGAGAGATTAAACCAGCTTACTGATCGTCTTTGGCCTCTAGTGCAGGAGCTTGGTCAAGTCGAAGCTTTTTCGTCCATCGTCGCGGGCGTCGCAGAAGACGACATGATCCAATATGCAGTGGATCAGCTCGTCGCGAATGCAAAGTACGGGCGTCGTTTATACGGTGCAAGAATATTACTGATCTCATATCTTGATCATAGGATGCGTGGAGCGAACGGTGTTCTCGACCTGGATGTTGGAGAGGATGGCAGAGGAGGCGTTATTGCGAGAGGTCGTGCGGTCATCATGAACTGAGCTTGAGTTGTTGGCTGGTAAATGTCAAATATGTAAAGTTGAGTGTTTGTGTATCTTGACTTTCAGCTGAAAATGTACAAAACTGTTTCGCAATCTCATTACAATCCCAAAATTTTCCCCAGATACAAGCTAAGCCCTCGACGTCGACCTCCACCCGTGCGACCTGATTCACCTTAGAGAACGACGGCGGCAAAGATGGCGGCGCCGACCAAAGCCGGTACTGCAAGCAAGGATCTGGATGCACTGGCTGGCTTTGCGGATGTGGCGGCAGCTTGGGCACCAGACGAAATGACAGAAGCTGGCTTCGAGGCGGCGGACGAGCTCGCGACTTTGAGCGAGAAAGATCCGGTTAGGTTTGGCTAGTTGGACACCTTCATGCATGCTTTAACGATGCTTACCTGTCGATCCGGAACCGGTGGCTCCGGCGGGCGCGACGGTGATGTTGTCTTCAGAATGTGGTCACTGTGAGCTTCTCTTCCATTGACACCTCCAAATATTCAACTCGCAGAACTTACATGCTAGACAGCCGCTTGTTGCGAATTGAAGACCAGTCGCCGCGTCAGCTGCGTCCTGTAACCCAAAAATATGCGATCAATCGATCTACAGTATGTTGAGTGGGAGCGCGGGAGCGTTCGACGTGACTAACGCAACTACTCGCGAGGCAGGTGTGTGCTCCGCTCTCAAATTTGGTGTCTTTGCACAGGCAAGCCGCATCCACAGCAGAGCAAGTCGTTCCCGAGGAGGCTAGGACGCTGGTATAACATTGAAGGACACATGGAGGGAGCTTCAAAGAGTGCAAGGATTAGCTCGGGAGTCGCAAGTCTGGTTCTTCGACAGATTTCGACTTACGCTGGCGACACTGGGGGTACTTGTTTGGGCTACAACGACGGTGGCGGAGGCGGCAAGCAGAGCGACGGTGAGGAAGGAGTGCATGGTGATGTTTGTGGGAGCCAGATGATGGGAGGTGGAAGAGAAACGTGGGGACGACCTGTTCCACCACTTCGGGCGATCTCAAGTGCTGGAACGAGCTTGAACAGATACTCAAGTGTTTCACTGACTGAAGAGCTTCCTAAATTCCGAATACGCGCCCGGAGCCAGCCGGAAAAGCGCGTCCATCACTCTGAGACCTTGCGAAGTCGGGAAGGCTATCAAATATTGGAGGTCGCCTTCCCACGTACTTGTCGAACAAGGTTGACAATAATCCATTGCTACGCAGGAGAGAGACATGAGAGGGGAAAGGTTGGAGGTTTGATTGTCACTTTGCATTCGAAAGGCGCTGAGGAAAAGTGCACCTTCGGATCTTTGGGGAAGCCGCGAAGTCTTCGACTACACGCTGTTATTTGACATTTTTCGCAAAGCCTTTCGATTACCGTATCAGCGGATATTTTGGTTGTTGTTCTTCATTCCATAGCTGAAAAGCAAAAGTCTCGGAGAAAAGGCCTCTCAATTGAAGTCGGTGGCGAGCGGACCCGGTGTCAGTGGGAGGTGCCCAGTTCAGCTCACTCCACATCTTCACACCAACTGTGCAGGCTTGAGAGAATCCTCAGTTAATCTTTTCCGGCGAGTGTGACTGACTTCCTCCATTCAATGCACTCCCGGCCACCAAGACATATATATCGAAATCAATTGTGATCCATTCTCTTTGGACTGACCCCTTCTTTTCGCGCACAACCTCGCCAAGCTGTCGCGTCTGTGTTGCCAACGCACCTTGTCAACCATTTGCCTTCCTTCCTTTGTCTGGCGCAGAAGGATCGACCGACGGAAGACCAACCCCCTAGGAAGTCCCTGCGTGGCTGCGACAAGGCGACCTGCGGGGCACAAAGGTGCGCGGGAGATGGGCGTGAAAGGGAGCATGCGGTAGTATGGGGGCGACCAATTGCGAACGCTAAGTCACATTTCCGAACTGCCGAGGACAAGGAAGAGGAATGCGATGTCGGCCCCCGGAAGGCCGATGAATTGTCAGCTACCGCCACCAGTGCCCGAGCCTTTGTGGCATCCACTTGTAGCCAGCCATTGTTTTTCAAAGCTCAACACATGAACGCATTCACGACGACAATCCTCGCGACAGACTACGTTACCGTTCCCACAGCGCTCGCGGCTCGCTGGACGGGCGTGATCGTTCTCTGCACATCGACAGCTGTGAGTACTAGAACTTTCTCTTTCCTTACGGGCTATATGGTGAGCTGATCTTCTCCGAAGGCATGGACTATGACCGAAGATTGCTACTGCACTACGACCATCGCGAAACGCACCGCTCGCTCGCTACTGTTCCTCTTCAACTCGGCCTTGGGCCTATATGTGCTTGGTATCTTCCCGGCGTTCGCAGATCTTGATTATGGAGGTCAGAATTGCATCGCAAGGCAGTGTGCCCAATGCGCTTGCCATGTCGACTTGGTGCGTTCATGGCGTTCGCGGCCATGCGGTAGCAATCTAAAAATTGACCCTCGTTATGCAGGCGTCTCGCTTCTTTCTTGCCGTCATACTTTTCCATGTATCCTTTGGCCTACTCTACCTCAATCGCCACACTTTGAGACCTATTTCCACCAAGAACCGGTATGTTTGACGGGTGCACTTCCGACCACACCTGCTGAGGAACTATTTGCTTTCCTAGGTCGCGGTACGCTACAATAGGGTTCGCTTTTCTTTTATCAGCACTAGTTGCCATATTCTTCCCCTCCGATTTCATCATTAACTCCGCTCCCACAATCATCTCCGTCGGCACCACCCTCTCCATCCTCTTCTTAGCCGTCGCCGCCCTCGAGTTCGCACACGCATGTGCGGAAAAGAGCCTTGCGAATTGGGAGGAGACGGATACGCTTTTGTGGAGAACTACAATCTTCACCTCGACCTCCGCTGTTTTGGCGGTCAAGCTTCTCCTTATCATCTTTCGTCACACGTTCTTTGCGGGCACCCCTGTGATCTGGTCTGACCGGACGCGTCGCAAATTATCCCCGCCCAATCTCGAGCAAACCACTAAATTTGAAACCTTCAATTCCCGCCTGAATACGCCGCTTAGGTTTACCTGCCTCACCATCGGGAGCAGAGGTGACGTGCAGCCATACATCGCGCTGTGCAAGCGTTTGATGGCGGAGGGGCACAGCTGCAAGATCGCGAGTCACGAAGAGTTTCGAACGTGGGTAGAAGGGCATGGCATAGGATTTCAGGCCATCACAGGAGACCCTGCTGAACTCATGCAATGTAAGTTCCCGCTCCATCATTCTGCGTCTTCCATTGACTCAAGACCTGATGTAGTGATGATGGGCGGAAACTTCTTCTCCTTTTCGGTCTTCCGGAACGCCTTCCGCCTGTTGAACAAGTCGCTTCCGGATCTACTCGAAACTGCTTATCTTGCATGTCGGGAGAACACCGATGTCCTCATCGGTGCCCCAAATGCTGTGGCTGCTTACCATATCGCAGAAGCCTTGCGGATACCCTATTTCCGGCCGGTCGAGTTTCTTACATTATCCTCTCATGCCGCTAATGTGGTTGTCTGCAGTGCCTTCGCGATGCCGTGGACTCGCAACAGGGAGCTTCCTCACCCATTCGCCGTTCCTGGAACCTCCATGGGCGGATCTTACAACTCACTGGTACGACTGTTGGTTGAGAGGAAGGTTCCAGCTAAGCCGACTTCTCCGATAGACCTACTCACTTTTCGACTACGTCCTCTGGCATCTGGCGTCCCGACATATCAATCGTTGGCGCAGAGAAACACTCGGCCTCCCTGCAACCAGCTTCCGCACAATGCAACGGCACCAGTCTCCCTTCCTCTACTGTTACAGGTGATTCCTACTTGTCCAAGTTGGAAAAACCTCATCTGAATACAATTTTGACAGCCCAACAGTGATTCCTCCTTCGCCCGACTGGCAACAGCACATACACGTCAACGGCTTTTGGTTTCTCGACGAACACCACTCGGGTGCGACGCCATGGGAGCCATCTCCTGCACTCCAACAATTCCTGGACCTTGCGAAGAGAGAAGAAAAGAAAGTGGTCTACATCGGCTTTGGATCGATCATTGTCCCCAACGCGGAGGAATTGACTCGGATTGTGACTACAGCTGTGAACGAAGCCGGCGTCTTTGCTGTCGTCGCGAAGGGCTGGTCCTCGCGCGGTTCGAGAGAATGGGTGGAAGGAACGCTTGATCAAAGAAACATACGAGGAAGCAATGAGCACGTCCACTTCGTGCCCAACATCCCTCACAGCTGGTTGTTCCCGCGTATTTCTGCGGCCGTTCACCACGGCGGCTCAGGGACGACAGGTGCTTCTTTGAGAGGTGAGCAAGGGTTATTATCCCAAGTTCTTTTCCTAACCTGAACTGAATAATCTTCAGCCGGACTCCCAACTGTTGTTGTCCCGTTCTTCGGTGATCAATTCCTGTTCGCCAACAGAGTAGAAGAGCTCGGAATCGGAACTGCTGTCCGCCACCTCACAATCGAGCATCTTACCGCCGCCATCGTCTCTGCTGTCACCGATGCAGGACAAATATCGCGGGCCAAGGAGGTCGGTGAGGCAGTTCGAAAGGTGCGCTATGTAGCCGTTTCAATATCGACGCGTACTCGGCTGCTCGCGGAAACTAAATTATACTTCACCCTTATTCCAGGAGGACGGCGTTGGCCACGCGATCAAATCAATCTACCGAGACCTTGCTTATGCCAGGTCGATTATACCACCACGGCAGGCAGAAAGGTCGGCGAGGTCGCCTACGCTCTCACTCCCGACGCCTTCGACTATGTCAATACGTCCCATCCTGAGGGTTCCACTTATCTCCACAGCACGCCAAGCTTGGAAGTTTTTGACTCTCAGAGTAAAGTGGAAGGAGATTTGGGGGTACGTTGAGCTTGGGAAAGTGGTCCTCAAGCATCGCGGCCTTTCTACGGTGTGAGGGTTGGCTTTCCTCGTATGAAAGCGCTGGTGGACATTTCCAAAGAATCGACTCAGCCAAACTCAGCTCTGGAATATGATTCATAATAGACGTTACTTCATGATACAGCTCTACGTGATTAGGGTAAACAGGTACAGGCCCGCAGGCTACTTTTTGGGTAATCTATCTGTCCTTCCCAGTTCCTATACGCGCAAGGTGTCTTCCAGCTTTGAGCGCATACGGACTTCAGGAGCCTCCTTGTGGAGTGCCCGCTCCTTGTCGGACTGGTTCTTTATGCGCTTGTCGACACCTTCGTGCTCAAAGTATTTAGCGACGTCGGGGGAGATGAAGGCGTGTTCGGCTACATCAAGACAATGGTAAGCGAAAGGTTCCTTCAAAGTATATTTTTGGGAGTGCTCACCATCATCGCTTTCTCCAGTCAAGTCCTCGCGAGCAATAAGGGTAGCCTCATACAAGATGCGAAGCTCGTCGATTTTCGACTCCTTGTCAAGCTCTGGGTCGTAGTACTTGTTCCGGTGAAGAACGTGGATCTCGTACCACGAAAGGTCTGCCATAGAAATCAAAGGTCAGTGCGAGGACTTCCATCAGATGAGAAAAAAAAGAGTGGCGCACGACGTGGGTGAATAGCGATGCCATGGTAATCCTCAGGGTGGCCGGAACGAACGCAAGCCCAGTATCGCTCCTGTTCCCTCAAGTCCAGTCCAGTGGTGTCCGGAAGGAAGAGGAAAGTAAGAAGGGCTCCAACGAGTCCGAACCAAGGTACGACCCAGAATTTGGTCTGGTTGTCGATGTAGTTGTAGAGAATGGTGGGCGCGAGCGCGCCGAGCTTTCCAATAGCTGCTGATGCTCCGTGGGCGGTGGCGCGAATCGAGGCGGGGTAGACCTCACCGGCGACGAGGAAGGTGGTGCAGTTGGGTCCGAACTGGTTGAAGAAGGAGGACATGTAGTACATCCACTGGAAAACCTTGATGTTGACACCCTTCTCCTGGAGCTTGACGAAGAAAATGGCTCCGAAGAGGAAGAAGATCTGAGAATGCAAGGTTCAGAATTCATGACTGGGTGGCAATAATCGATTCAAAACTCACGAAGTCGAAGAAGAATCCAACCTGCTGCATCATCTTACGACCATACGACTTGTGGTCAATGAGGAGGGCGGCCATGTAGTAACCAGCGAGAGAAACGGCGATGTTGATCAAGTTGAACTCCCAAGTGACAAAGAGGGACGCTCCGGGCTTGAGGATACCGATGAAAACACCAGCGAAGATCTTGTTGCCATAGAAGAAGAAACTGTTGGTTTACTAAGGTCAGATCTCGCTCCGTGACCGCGTTCGAATAATGCTGCGACTCACTCGTTGCAGAACCAAGCACCAGCGGTGGCAACGAGACGGTGCCAGTAGTGACCGAAGACGAGGTTGAGCGATTGAGCGTCGTAACCGGAAGTGTTCTGGCGCTTCTTGGCCTGAGCGACCTTGGAGTCGGCGCCTTCCATCTTGTAAATACGGTGGTACAGGAGCCAAAGGTGTAAGATGGCGATGAGACCGAAGGAGACGCGGTAGGTATATTGGGCGACACCCTCGGAGAAAGGAGGGGTTGTCTTTCCGTGGTGGAAAATGACGAGTAGGATCATGAGCACGACTTGGTTGAATACCTGGGACGTGAAGAGTATGGTGAGTGACAAAAAAGGGACCAGTTTCAAAGGTCATTAACTCACTTGTCCCCAACCTTGCATGAGGAAGGCGAGAACGACGTTGCGACCACGATGCATCCTGTCGTCACGCGTTCCAGCGGGTCCGTTGGATCCAGATTCGAGGGCTCGGGTAGAAGTCATAGGGTACTCGCCGCCCACACCTGGCGAAGTGAACCGCTGTTAGCGCCCGGTATCTCATATTCGCTTTTCGGAAGTCCAACGTACCAATTCCGTAAATGAAGAGTGACCAGGCGTAACCAATCATCCATCCTTGAAGAGTGTTGCCCCAAACGGCAGTAAGAAGAACGACACCCAAAAGCATGACGGCGGCATCCTGCAGGGGAGGGGAGGAGGGGGGAAATCAGCAAATGTGCTCCTGGAGCTGGAGTCCGCGAAGGGCGGTGAAGTGATGTAACGCACCTGAACGAGTCCGAACTTCCTTCCGATCCAGTCTCCCTCAATTCCGACAATGACTTGACCAATGATAATGCCACAGATTTCGAGATAGGTCACTGCGTCGGCCCAGAGAGGACTGCAGACCGTGTGCGTCTTCCAGCAAGTTGGCCAGACGGACTGTTCGATAGTTGATATAATCAGCTAGGGCTCAGAATTCCTCCTGGGAACCTCCAGCACTCACCGAGAATAGAGGAGTCAAGTTTCCAATCGAGAAGAGGACGTAACCCTCAACGAAAAGTCCCTGAAAGATTGCCGACTGCGTTAACTTCCGCTCATCCTCCTTTCCCAGCCAAAGGGAAGCGCACCATTCCATTCAAGGCGTACTTCCTCATGTAGTGCGAGAAAGGTGAAAGTGGGTCCTTCTTGAACATAGATCCAACGATTCCCAACTCGCGCCTAGCTTCCTTATTGCTCTCGGCGTTGATCCATGTTGATTTCTCGCCAGCAGGAAGATCAGCCCAGTAAGTTCCGTTGGTGTAAGAGTCCTCGGGGAGTAAAGCCTCCGTACTGTAATCAGGGAATGAGATTAGTCAGAAGTCACTGGAGGGCTTCCCAGCGAGTTGTTGGCGGTAGGACGGGGAGGAGAAAGCGCAACGCACAGAAGTTGGCGGCGGTCGAGAGCGTCTCCTTCGTGACTGCTTCCACCAGGTGTGCTGAGCTCCGGCTTGTGATCCTCGATAGAATCCGCCATGAGGAAGATGTAGAGGTGAAGGGGGAGGTGATGGGAGAGGAAGGGGAGAAAGGCACGTAGCGCGCTAAAGTGAAGAGCAGAGAGGAAAGAAAATCCAACGAAACAGCGAGGGTCGGGACGGGCAGCCGAGCGGCGGGCACAGTAACGCAAAAAGTTGTAATCCAGAGGCACATGGTTACCAAAATTTGAATAGGCGAGTTTACAGCTGTCTGAACGTGCATTCTAGACGTTGGCCAACCAGAAGCGACGGTCGCGCGAACGTTTTCCGGGCCGACGCGATCGACACCGCTGCTGGCTGCGCGTCTCGAATCCCTGACTCCTGTACAGCACACCACTGTAAGCTAGTCGTTGCAATCAAGTAGGGCGTAGCCCGGAAGGGATATCGGGCAGAAACGAGGGCCGACAGTCACTACGCTCGTCTTTACGAGCGGCGCCGGTGTCTCCGCTCGACTTGAGCGATTTTTTGAACTTGCCCTCTGCGCGCTTCCATT
The DNA here is from genome assembly GCA_035521515.1 of Phenoliferia sp. Uapishka_3. NCBI lineage: Eukaryota > Fungi > Basidiomycota > Microbotryomycetes > Kriegeriales > Kriegeriaceae > Phenoliferia > Phenoliferia sp. Uapishka_3. The sequence goes on along the minus strand of JASZXU010000516.1, from coordinate 7,597 downwards.
CTGAGCGCTTGTGTTTCCATCTCTCCAGCTCGACGCGACCCGCCACTCTTTCATCTTTCGAGATGTATCACCACGCCATGGGCTACGACGGAGGACACCCGGAACATGAGTCGAGTGCCAGCGCTGGCGCCTTCAACGATTTCTACCCCGCTGGTGCGCGCGCTTTCCCTTGTTGTTTTTTTTCCGTTCGAGCGCTCGCTCACACATCCAACAGCTCCCCAGCACAGCTATTACAACCCTTACCAGCAAGGCACCTACGCCCTCCCTTCCCTCCCGGTCCAGGAAATCCCTGTGACCGAGCTCGACTCGCACAATTATTCGAACTGGACAGACTCGCAGAAGGAAGAGCTGATCAACCCCACGTGGCTGCAGCGATACGATGCGGAAGGTAAGCTACTCTTTCAGCTGAACCTTTCGCTACACCAACTGATGCTGCTGGCAAAACTAGAGGCGGCCCGACTTGCGCCTGCCGTCACACCCGTCGCGTCTCCCGAATCCGCAAACAACTTCACTATTCCACGCGACCACCGCTTCTCCTTCAATTCCCTCCTTATCAACAACAACACTGGCGATACTGCCTCACCACCCGAATTCGACCTGGGATCTCCCGCCCCCGACAACTCATTCCGCTCTCCCTCACCCAACTATTCACCCAACTACTCCCCTCCTCACGCTGCCTCACCCTCCCTTTCTCCTTCCGCTTCTCCTTCCTCCACTTTCGCCCGCGTTCCACTCCAGTCCATCTCCAATGCACGGAAAGAGCGCCTGGGTGCGAAGTAAAAATGACAGACCGAACTTGTACGACAATATTATCGATTGGGACTCTCTCCAAGAATTGAGGCCTCAGGCCTCAGGCCGCCCATTGAGATTTTGAGAGAAGTTTGAAGCTTCGCACGAGATGCCAGCGTCCAGCAAATTTTCATGCCTAAACGTCTCCGTTAAATCAACATTCCAAAAGGACTGAGTGGATTTGATTTTCCGAAGCAGTTATCTTTGACTTAATCCCAAACTAACGGCAGACTCTGGGGAGTACCAATTGATGCTCGATCCGCGCAAGAAGGTGAGCCTGTTAGGTTCCTGGCGCCCCGTTGTTGACGGCTGTGAATAGGGCCGATGAATTGTTTCACGACGGCCTATAAGCAACTTTACGACGAGCGCATGGCGATAACTCCGTCCTCCGGCCAGAGCGACATCATTGGCGGAGGACGGGACTGGCTCGGAAGGCACCATCCCGAGAATCCTCCTGACAAACAGCCACCCCTCACCTTCATGTCCATTCTTCTCCTCACGTCCGGAAATCTTGGCGAACAACGGAGGCCTCCGATCTCCCGCCTCATCCACCTTGCTCGAAAGTAGAGGAACGCCATCGAGCTCCAGATGCTCGTCGCCTGCAGACTTTTTACAGCAAACGAGGAGGACGTTCTTGTTGAGGTAGCACTGGACCGGCTTCGCTTAGAATGCGCAGGGGATAAGAAGCTGGAGAGTATTTGGGCCGCCTTGGCAGCACAATATACAATTAGAAGGAAAGGACTGCCATTGGGGATCACATCCGTGGTCGTCCAAGGGGAGGGACGAAGCTCGGAAGGATCCTTTTGATCGTGATTGGGAGACTAATGCGAAGGACCTGGTGATAGTGGGAGTACTGAGGAAGCTACCAGTGATGGTGAGAGTCGTAAAGCTTGAAAAGTTGTATCGGGTGCTTGAGCCTTCTTTCAGCAAGTGGACTGATTGCAATGGTCTTATCGACCTCCAGATTCTCAACCGGTAATGCTTCATTGCACAGGAGATCGCCGTTCGTCAATCTTTAAATGTCCAACCCGCCGCCTCTGATTCCGTATGGTTGTGCGACCGCGAAGAGGGCTTCAGGCTCATCCGTCATCACCAATCATCACCCTCCTTCGAGCTTCGAGCAGTAAAGGCGCGACGTAGGTCATCCAGTGTGCTGTCAGCGTACACACCAGCTGGAGCTATGCGTGCAAATCGAGCGAGCTCCAATTTACCTCTTCGCAAGTACGCGACCGGAGCAAGCAAAGTCTTGAATGGTCCATTCTTTCAGTCAGCATGCTCTTCTCCATTCCTCAGAGGTCCTTCTTCTCCAAGATCGCGATTCTCGCCTCATCATCCGCCTCCTCCTTCAGTCTCACCTCCTCCGCCCTCCTGGCCTCCCGACGCTCGATTCCGCTTGTGATCATCTCCTGCAATTCCGAGTAGTGTCAGCTACAATCACTCGAGTAACAAAAGCGGAAAGGAAACGAACCTTAGGCTGGTTGTCCGCGAAAAGGTACTTGAGGACAATCTCAGCGATCCACGCTCCTCCGTAGTCGAGGACCATGGTGAAGCAAAGGCGGTATCGGAACTGCACGATGTCGATGGGTTCAGCTCTTCTCCCCCCTCAAAGTCATAAAGTCATATTCGAAAGCAAGCTCGTAGCCTTGTCCATGTCCACGAGCTGCAACCACTTATTGAACTCTGGCACAAAGTCTGTCGCGCCAGAGAATGCAACGGCGGCGACTCCAAGCAGGCCGTAGTAAAATGCCGAGTTTTCAGTAATTCCCTCGCGGAAGAGTCGTCCTCGGAAGTTGATCGCGAAAGTCGAGACTTGTTGAGAGAGTGAAATGATGTAGATGCACGAGTTGAGGAGACTCGGCGAGAATTTTCGCTGGAGGTCGACGACTTCGGATCCGCGGCTGTGGAAAGTTGACCAGTCAGTTGGAGAAACAAAATTTGCCGCGAAGAGAATGACTCACGGAGCGTATTGGTCGCAAAGGTCGGTGAGGTACAAGAAGGCGGCGACGTGAATCGCGAACTGGAATAGGATCGAGAGCACAACATAAAGGTTAAAGATGCTGCTCAGCGGCCTTTCCTTCGAGAGCTTGTCGACGGGCTGTAAGATATTGGGGTTCAGCGCAAAATCTAAAGCGAGCTCGCGAGTCAGAAGAAAGTGAAAACTCACCCTCGCTCGCGAAATGCACATGAAGCACACCGACATGAGGATACCAGTAATCGTAACATGGTAATCTCCGAATTTGATTCCCTGAAGGTACTGGACACTCAAAGCCCATGCAGAGATGAGGCAGTTGACGGCCAAGATCTTGTACATCTGGATGGTGGCGACGAGGGTGCAACGACCTTGACGGATGATGTTGACAACTGTGGAACGAGAGCGGGTTAGCATCTTATCAAAGGGAGCATAAAAGCAATAAAGGCTTACTAGCGACGACGTTCGAAAGCTTGGAAGTGAAAGTCGCCGGGACGGACGCATCTCCAAGCTTGATCTGGAGCACGTCCATGTCGTCCTCGAGACTCGAGAACTGGTCCATGATACTCTGGGCGTCGAACTGCTCACCCAAAGAAACCAAATGAGCACTCCTCGCTCTTCCGCTACCTCACTCTCGCGCTGGAAAAGGCTCACCTTAGTAGCCGCTCCCGCTTTCCTATCCGTAGCAACCGCCAACGCCGCCTCTTTCTGCGCCTTGACAGCTTCCGGATATAAATCCGCAATAAGTGCCAGAAAAGGTGGTGGTGGCTGCTTGAACCTCGAAGTGATCTTGAGCTGCTGCTCGTAGATCTTCTTGACCCTCTCCTTATTTTGATGCTCGATGATGGCCTTCAAGTCGTATTCAGTACCATTGAGCAAAGCCACTCCAATATTGGCTTGCTTCAAAGCTCCAACGTCGTTCGTTCCATCTCCAGCCATCAATGTGACGTAGCCGAGAGATTTGAGAGTCGTGAGGATGAATTCCTTTTGGGACGGCGAGACTCGGGCGTAGACCCAGGTGGATTGGACGAGGATGGTCCAGGCCGGTCGATCGGCGTATTGGCGAAGAGCGGCGCCGGTCATGCAAATGTCGTATTTTTCGAAGAGGGAAACGTCGATAGGGCCGGCGGGGTTGACGGAGATGATGACTTTCTCGTCGGGAGTTCGCCAGGTGAGGTCTGCGGAAATTGAAACCGAATGTATCAGCTTTCCCGCAAGTACTTTCCGTCCCCCTTACGCCTTCTCCCGCCCACATTCTTCTTCCCACTCCACCTCCACCAAATAAAGCTACTCACCAGCCTCATCCGCACTTCCCTCCCGATGATCCAAAATCAAAACTCCGCGATCCACAATCTCGACCTCCTTCGCAACATGAGCCGCCGTCCACGGGTTATCTCCGGTAATCATGACACATCGATGGCTCGAGTCGTCGAGGTGGCGAATAGTCGAGATAGCGTCGGGCTTGAATGGGCAGTGGAAGACGAGGAATCCACCGAATCGAAGCTTTGATTCGATGTGGTCGCGGTTGATGGTATTCATCTGCGAGTAAATCAACACGAACACCGTCAGTTCCAGCCACCCACTTCTTCAGACTCGACGGAACCAAAATATGAAAGAAAACAAAACGCACCTATTTAGTGCTCATACTCTCGACCCACTTATATCCCAACGCAAGCACCCTCGATCCCATCTGAGCGTAGCCCTTGTACGTCTCTTCATAATCCGCCGGAACCTCCAAAAACATCCCTTTGAGCGTCTCCGGAGCTCCCTTGACCGCAATCAAAGCTTTCGGTGCACCTCCTTGAGCGGATACCATCGAGATTGTGCACATGCGCTTGAGGAGGGACGAGAATTGGAATCGACGGCGGACGGTAACGACGGCGTTGTGGAGGGAACTTGAGGAGACTTCGGGAGCAATTCGGTCGCCTGGGAAGTTGAGAAAAAGGTTTAGTGCCAGATCCTGAGAGAAGGGAAAGAAAAAACGCGCGTACCGGCAGAAAGCTTCCAGCCAAGAGCATCCAAAGTAGTCTTCTCCATTTCTCCAACGACTCCATCATCCAGCAATACCAGCGCATGAGCAGCAGCGAGACAAAGAGTCGTCTCGAGGCTAGTTTCCTTGACCGGTACGATTTCCTTGTTCTTCAGGCTGCGAAGGCGCCTCCGAGTCAACTTTCCGACTTCTTTAGTGTCAATTTCCGGCGTCTGGATGAACTCACTTGAGTCCAGCGACACCTTCCACAACCAAGTTTTCGCCAGTGATAGTGCCAGTCTTGTCGAAGCAACAAATGTCGACGCGACCGGCAAAGGGGATGCGGAAGGGTTCGGTGCAGAAGATGGCTGTGAGGTTTCTGGGGTGTAATCAGCTCTATATTAGAAGGGAATCGAAAAGGAATGAGAGAGCTCACAGTTTTTCGAGAGAGCGACGAGAGAAGCGTTTACAGCGAGCGAGAGTTCCATCGGCAGCTCAGGCGGTACGACCGATGTTATGATGATGACGCAATCCAAAGGCAACTTCGACCTCTTACGATCCTCCTCCACTCCTAATGAACGAAGACCCAAAGCTCAAGCTCATCAGGCCCCAGCCCACCGCGCAGAAGAAAGCCAAACGCACCTTTAACCCAAACGTAAGCGGACGCAGCGAGTGCGAAGACGAGGAGGAAGGTGATGAATAAGAAAGACTCGACGTTATTAGCGGTGACGGTTTCAGTGGAGAAAATCATGGTTCGAATGAGTTGTCCTTGAGAAGTGCCGAAACCAGTGCGGAGGACGACGGCGAGACAGCTTCCATCGGGAGCTGTGCAAACAAAAACCGGTCAGCTTTCCATCCCCCAGAGTTCCCTCCCCTTTCGATAGCATGATAAAAAAAGGAAGGGACATGAGAAGGATGTACCAGCGATTGAATCCTTGACGTCGACCCCAGTAGACTGAAGGACCTTCGTTCCTCCAAACAGCACCGAGTTTCGGTCGACTCCATCAATGTCCAGTTTATCCTCCTTCGGCCTGAGTTCGACAGATTCCTGGAGTAGGGGAGTCGATTCGCCGGAAAGCATAGCTTCGTTGACGATACATGAGCCGTGAAGGAGAAGCAGGTCGCAGGGGACTCCAGAGTCTTCCTTGGTGCGGACTGGATTTGGAAGTAGAATGATCAGCACTTGCTTCATAAAAAAAAGATGAGACTCAAGGTGGAAATTTAAGGACTCACCCATTGAAACAAGGTCGCCAGGGAGGAGCTCGTCGGTTTGGATTCCGATCCATTGGTTGCAGCGACGAGTGAGGTTCGCGTAGGGCTTGATCGACATGCTTCCGAACTCTCCAACAGTTCGAAGTCGCCGCAATCCGAAGGTCAAAGTAGTCAACTTCCCACTCCCTCTCACTTCCGCCGCCTCAACGCAATCAAAATAAACAGTTCGACTCTCCTGGAAGACCGTAGTGCACTCGAAGACGATCAACATGAAGAACGTGACGAGACTGTAGTACCAGCATTCATCCAAGCACCAAAGACCAACACAGAGGACCCGAAAGACGAAGAATGGCGCAACGGCATGCTCGGCGCAGAGTTCGGCGAAGGTGGGAACTGGGATATTGAAAACGTTCTTGCCGTAATCGAGAGTTACTCGAGTGATTTCTGATTCAGTAGAGAGCCCTTTGTAGGTTGGAGAGTGCCGAGGGAAGAGGGTTGATCACAGGGGTATGAGATCTTGCCGAATGATTCGGACGAATAGTCGTAGAGGTATTTGTAGCGTTGGTAGGTGAAGTAAGTGAGAACTTGTTGTCCAGATCGCTGGAGTTGTTTAAAATTGGTTTAGGTTAGCGAAAGAGAAGGGAGTAAGCGCAGTTGGACTTGGAAATACCTCTGTCCGCTCCAATTTAAAAATCTCAGCTTTGCTACGGTGTGTTTGAGGAATAACTTTGATGAGCTGGGCGGTGTTCAAATCGGTGACCTGTCAAGTAACGGCGACGAGAGACGGACTTCTATTAGCTTCGGCAATTCGGACAACGACGAGGGAGCGATTGAGTTACATGTCGCGCTTCTCCCCTTGACCTGAATGCGATAGACCATCGAGTTCCTAAGAAGCTAAGAGCGTGTCCTCCAAACAAGACGATGCAAAGAAGGAACGACCATTCTGTAAGCGCGTCAAATGGCACATCAGCAATCCGCCCATGTCTCATCACGCTTCCCACAATCCGACACCTCCAAAAGAAACTGTAACTTACCTCAAGGACGTTTTACGTCCCAGAGAAACGAGGAGATGATTGCGTGGAAGAAGATGGGGAGACGGAACGAATGGGAGAGTCGGATGTGAGGTCGGACACGGCTTGGGCGTTGCCTTGGAGAGTGGGACGAGTGCCAACAATGTAAGGTTGCTCTGCAACTGTTGTTGATGCCACTGCAATCAGAAGGCTGTTCTTACTGTCAGAGCGGTCAGGGAGGAAAGAAGTGACGGCAGCAGACTTGACGCGACTCGGTCATCAATCCGCCGGCAGGTGCTTCTGGTTCGTTGGCTCGTTGCACCTATATTATTTGAAGGGCATGCCCGCCCTTACATGTGCTGCTTTTGCGTGAGAACGTAGTAGAATAATACATATCACGTGATCCACGCGAGTCGGGTATGTTTGAAAGTTCTTAGGACGGATGCCCCGCAGTGGAGTCCGCCTCGGTAAACAAACGCGTCGCCTATAAAACTCGCTCCTTTTGTGCTTCCTCTCTCCCCTTCTTCTTCCTCATCAACCCGCCTCCAACTCATCTGCCGCCATTCTCGACCACCTCAAGTAACCTCAAGACCAACACTGTCAGAGCAGTGTTGATCCGTTTGCCGGCGGACGCCGCGCATTCTGAGA
>JASZXU010000515.1:0-19452 GCA_035521515.1 Phenoliferia sp. Uapishka_3 | reverse complement strand
CTCCTCACTCACCTCGCTTCATCTAACCAATCTCGGTCTCCCACCTTCCGACACACATTTTTACCACCTCCTCTCTTCCTCTTCTGCTTCCCTGACGACCCTCTCCCTCTCATACCTCCGCGACGTCGACCCCTATACTTTCCAGCTCGGGCTGTCCAATCTACCCGAGCTGAAATACCTCTCCATCGGGCATTTAACGACTCCCCAACTCCTCATCCTCCCAGATTGTTTTTCCTCTCTTCCAAAGCTCCACCAGATCTCCTTCACCGGTTCAATCCCTTCCTCCCTCCACCTCCTCTCCCTCCCGCCGTCTCTCCGCATTATAAGGTTCGCCTTCCCCAACCGACCGGACCAAAAATCATCAGAAGAAATAACGGATGCAGTATGTGAAGCGCTAGATAGAGGTGCTGGGGGAGGATGGGAAAAGATTGAGATGTGGAGAGAGGAGTTAGCGAATTTGGGGATTGAGAGAGCTGTGAAGAGAGCGAGGGGGAGGAGAGGAGAGCTGCTGGAAAGCTGTGGGTGTGAGGTTAGAGATGGGTTTTGGTGTGATATTTATCTTTAGATGGTGGGAGATGCTGGTCGGATTGAAATTAGACGGGAGATATTAACATCAGATTTCTGAATTCAGTTTGGAGGCGCGCGAGGTCGACGTCGCCCAAGTCTCGAACCATAGAATGTCAAAACTAGGAGCACGGATAAAATTGAATCACTATACTACATGTTTGTATGGCCCGATAACTTCGCTGACACGGTACCAAACGCTCCCTTCAGGCTTGACATCATCGAGTACGTTTCAAACTTTCACCAATTGACGCTCGAATGTCATCCTGGCGCTTCTCTAATCTCTCAATTTTCCTGCGAAGCCACGGGATCAGTCAAGAAGCACATCTTAGCAGTATGAGTTAGTGCCTTAAACCCGGCTTGACCTTCATCAGCACAATAGCCTGAGTCCACATTGGTGTGTACCGTCTTTTGGGTCTCTCTCGTTGACATTCCTGACATCTTCCCTCACTCCAGCTAGATATTTTCGTTGTCTTGCCACTTTATATTCTTTAGGGAAGCTCAGTAAGATTGACCAGTAGCCAAAGGCGAGTTTCGACGATCAAGTGAAAACAGTAAGGAGCAATCCGCTGCTAGTACCCGAAGCGTGTTTCTGCGACCCCTAGCGAATATCAATCTGCTACCTTCCGACCTTGTAGTAGTTGCTTAGTTAATATTTGCATTGAATATTACATTTGTGAAGAAACACACAATCAAGCAATCGTCAGGCATCGTTTTGTTTCAGGTTCGAACTTCGGGTTACTTTGGGTTACTACCTTCATCTTGCTTCATCCGACGCGACAGGTAAGTCTTGACTTGGACTTCGAGTTTTATCTAAGCAACTTTGCGGCATACCTCAAGAGGTAGCGGCCTAAATCTCTTCATCCTATGTCAGTTTATTAAACATGCACAACTCTAAGTCCTTAGTTGCACGGTCGACTCGATAATGTGAGATTTTAAAGTGTTTGCACAACACCCTTTGCTCAGTCAACGAATGAAGGATTGATTCTACACAAGCTACTAAAACACCGTCCCCTACAAACAACAACTCTCTCTCTCGCCCCACCCCGAGTCAGCGCTAGCTCTCCGGCGACTCCCCAGCACTCGGGCTCTCGTCAAATCTCAACTCTCCAAACCTCTCCACATCCGCATCCATTAAGCTCATGTGATCTCCTGGACCCATCCCATAAGTCGAAGGAGACACCGCGAATTGATCACCGTTAAACACCATTGATCCGAGGTCCGACGCGAAGTGCTTCTGGTGGCCTCCGACGTTCGAGTAGTCCGACGGGTATTGGCTGACTTGGGAGATGGAGTAGCTGCTAAGATCGTCCATTGTGCTTTCGTGGGAGATGGAAGCTTCGTGGTAGGGTGCGGAAGTTGTTGCTACGCTCGAAACGGTCGAGTATCCACCGTTGTTCGTGCCAGTCGAAAGGGCGACGTCGCCAGAAAAGCCTGGGTGGCTGGCTTCAGTAGTCGTGTTGATCGCTGAAATCTGAAGAGCGACTCGACGAAGGACCTGCAACTAGTATATTTAGCTCTTACGCCCAAGAACAAGAAAAGAAGAAGGCAAACCTGAAAACTGAGGAATTCATCAAAGAAAGTGCTCGCAATAGCAAAAGATCCAAAAGTAGGTGCCGATCTCAAAGTAAGGTCCCTCATGAGCTGCGAAGTGACGAACGACCAGCGAATGAGGAGACTTCGAGGGGACGTTTGGCGATGTGTTGCGGAGGACGGCAGGATGCAACGCTCGAAGCACTCATCTGCCCAGCGGATGAAAGTCTCGATTGGAATTGGTCCGGCGTTTTCGAGGAGACTCTTGAAACCTGCGCGTCGGGAGAGGGTCAGAGGTGGGTCTGCTGAGTTGAATGGGTCTGCTGAGTTGAAAAATTGTGAAGGCGCACCTTCGAAGCAGTCTTCGAGGAGCGAGTGTTCGCAGTTGCTGACGAGGGCACTCTGGTCTAATACGCAAATTAAATTGATTTGAGCTGTTGAGGTTTTCAACTCGAAAAAACTAATCAGCTTACTCTTGATCGTTTCGAAGTCGATTTGTTCCCAAGCGTCGGCCATCTCGCGCAAGTTGGTGGGGTTGGAGACGATTCCAGAGAGAGCTTGAGCCTGATTGAGACTTCGATCAGCTGAATGGAAGACACGATTGATTATGACTGGCATTACCAGCTGGCAAAGTCCCAGATGGCGAGTGACGAGATGCCCGAAACGTGCGGCGAGCTCGACCTTCGGCCCTGGGAAAGGTGTGCCATCGAAGGCGATGAGTGATACAGTTTGGATCCTTTCCATCTATCAAGAAGAGAGCACATCTTCGTAAGAAGAAGAAAATTCACAAGGCTTTCCTTGAACTCACGTTGTCGGCAAGTGCTCGAAGGGAAGCAAATGCTTGCGGTGGCATGTTCACGAGGATCTGCCCATGAAGAAACTCGAGAATGTCCTGTACCACCTGGTATCAGCTTTCAAGCCGATCTAGCACTGCAAAAGAAGTTTACTGCATATACCGCAGCATCACCGCGATAGACGAGCTGGCTGATTGACGGGGTCTGCACGAGCGCAACAGCAGCAGCATCAAGACTTGTCCACCAAGTCCTCACGCCGAGCTCGAATTGACTACGCAAGGATCACATTGGTAAGTTTGGCAAATGACGAGTGCCTTGGGAGATTTGACATACTCGAAGCGGTAAGCCCTCATGCTCTCCAAGAGCGCATGACAATGATTCGCATATTTCTGCCAGAATGCACTCGCCAATCCATGATCGATACCATTCCCATCAAATTCGATAGCTTCTTCGATGAAGGGGAACCCTGGAAGGGCTTGAGACTGCTGAAGCGGGATCGCTGTGATTACAGTCGCTTCGCCAGCTCCGGAAGAGTAGTGTCCGTTGCCGGGGACTGAGATGCTGAGCGACTTTGATTTCGAGTGAAGTTTTCGGTGGTTAGTATTGTTCGAGGAGGAGGAGAAGCTGAGAGAGGCGGAGGACATGGAGGGTCGGGCGGTTGTCGGTGTTGCGGGTTGGAGGTGAGAGTCAGTGGGCAGGGGTGGCGCGAGCATCTGTCGAGTCAAACTGAAGTGATGTGATTAGTTTTGAAGAGTCAATTGAATTAGGGTCTTGTCAAAACTGACCTCGAAAGTTCCTCCGATTCGTCGCTTCCACTGACAGAAGGCGTCCCGACGGACCCTTCGACCGGCGAAGTACCTTCCGAGGAGCCATCCCGCGTCGACTGAGAAGTGTTGATACTGTTGTTCTCAGACTCCTCCTTGGCGAGCTGAGCGAGAATGGAAGCTTCTGCGGGATTTGCTGGTCGAATTCCAGTGTAGTGGTAACGCGACGCCCCACGCACGCCAAGTCGTCGAGTCTGTGTGGCGAATTAGTGTCAGACGCCACCGCGCCACCGTTATTCTCACCAAATCGCACCTTGATGTCTGGATACTTTTGTCGGACTGCTTTTCCAAAGCTGGCAGAGCTGGAGGGAACGGAGAGGAATTTAGCTCAACCATGACAACGAGTCTCGAAGGAGGAGGAAAAATTAGGCAGAGACGCACTTGATCGCCTTGACACCGTGCAACTGGCACGACTTGAGATAGCTCCCGTAGAGTCCTTGACGACTGACATTTCCCTCTGGGTAGACGTGATATGAAAGTCCTAACCTGTACACGCCACTCGTAAAAGTCAATCTTCGCGGAACGCCACCACCGATTCCGACGACGGGGACTCACCAAGCCTGCACAAACGCACCTCTCGCACGATCCTGCGCGCTCGAGGTGATAGCATTCTTAACTGTCGCCGCATAATTCTCCAACGCGATCCTCGTCTCCTCGACGCTATTCGTCCCGCTCTCCGTCAGAGCACCATTGCCGCCCACGACGCCGAGATGCCCAAGCTGCCCTTGCGAAAAGAGTGACGACGTCGAAGCCGCATCAAAGTAAGTTCCCGTCCCATCTTCGTACGAAGATTGACTGGTGTCGGAAGCGGAAGTACTAGGGTCGTACGAACTCCATCCGGTGGAAGACATGCTCGAACGTCGCGACACCGCCGAGTCAGACCACTGGTCGGATCCGTCGACGACAACTCCCGTTCCTCCCAGATTGTATGGGTACTCGGATGCGCTTTGCAGGAAGTCTGAGATCTCGTCGTGGATCGGCTCGTAGTTCTGTTGGAAGGACGGGCGATGGCGAACTTGTAAGGGCGACGAATCTGCCCTGGCTCGACGAGTTGACGGCGTTCGTTTTTGTGCGCCACCGTTATTTGTCGTGACAGGTATGGCGTAGCTTGCGTCGGCGGACTGTATGTTGGATGGCATTCCGCTGGGGTCGATGAGCGAGGCGTGGGACCTCGAGTGGTGCAGGTACATCGGCTGTGGTTGCTGGTGGGCGAGCTGTTGGAACTGCATGGCGGACGCAGTGAGATTGTGAGGAGGGAGGCCGAGATTGAAAGAGTGTTGAGGAGATGAGCTCTGGGTTCGGGGTGATGCTCGGTTTGAGGTGTGCAGATCGCCTTCGTGCGACATCAGCGACGATGAGAGGGACGCCGTGGAGAAGAAGTCCATGATGAGCTTGAGTGGACTTGGGCAGGTCGTTCTGGGCGAGGGTACGAGTGCGGAGGGAGGGTGATTCGGCGTTCGAGACAGGCCTGCTGAACTCGAAAGAGGGAAGTTGGAGGTGGGGGAGGAGAGGAGACTGGGGAATTGACGGCCTGCGCTGAGTTCGACGCGATGATGTGCACAGGAAAAGGAGGGGAAAGCTACGTAAAAGCGAGATCAAGTTCGGTTCAGCTGTCAGATCTCAATCTCCTTTCTCCTCGCGGGTGTGAGCACAGGTCACCAAAAAAAGATGTACATACACCAAGAGCGAGTCATCATGTCCGTCTCTCTGAGCACATCACCACATTCCGGCCCCGAAGACCTTCCGAATTACCTCGCCTCACCGAGGCCTTTCATTTTCTTTGCTTTTCCGTGACAAATTGCTAGTAAGGACATTTCAGTCGAGGTACATCAACGAAGAGATCTACGTCCACTCACACTGGAAGCACCTATCCTTTCATTTGTGTCCGGTCTGCGCTCATCAGTCCACATCAACAGACCCTTTTTCCCTCATCTTGCCTTGGCATGAGATTCAATAAATGGTGCCATTCTCGACCAATGCGAAGCGGTGCACAACGCATCGCGGAAGGTCACATATATGGCTTCAATTGCCACTCGACGCTCTCACAGTTTACTTTTGACATCATGCTCCAGCCACCACGGAAAACTGTAAGTGAAGTCACTTGTCAGTGTTCTCCTCTCCAAAGGACCAAATCCATATACTCACTATTCAGTCGGCAAATCTCTGGGTACTCTCGCCTGAAACTCCGCCTCCCTCTTCTCTCGAAATGACGCCACTCCTTCAATTGAATCTCTCCCATTTCCCGTCACAAAAATTGCTTTCGAATCAAGTAAGTGCTGCTCTTCGGCGGTTGCGGCAGGTCGCCAGACAAGGGCTTTGGTCACGGCCATGGAAATCATAGAATTATTTTTGGCGATGGAAGAGGCGAGGGCGAGAGCGGCTTCGAGGGTTGCTGAGGGAGTGGGATGGAGAGAAGAGAAAAGGAGAGATAATGTAGGAGAGGAAGCGGGAATGATATTGGCGGTCTGGAGGTGGAAAAGCGGTTGGTCAGTCGCGCTTCGCAACGGCTTGGAACGTTCCTCACCATGAAGAGCTCGAGCGCGCGAGAGTGTCCAATCAATTTCGGCAGGAAGTACGAAGAGGCGGCTGATGAGAAGAAAAGTTAGCGGTTTTTCTCTGCTTCGAAGGTAAGAAGACTTACCTTCCGGAACGATCCCCCTCTTTCCAAAAACAAACCCAATTTTCGCATCTTGCCACGCGACCCTGATGTCAAAGCTGAGTGTCATAGTTATCCCAATGCCAACTCCGTGCCCGTTGATCGCACAAATTGTCGGTTTGCGAATTTTGTACGCTGCCAGAACGACTTGTCCACCACCGTCTCTGTGCTCATTCATATTGGCGGGGGCGGCGGATCCCTCAGCGGCTTTTCTGGAAGCGGAGCTGAAGTTTGATTTTGTCAAGTCTGCGCTGGAGACGGGGCAACACGAGAGCTTCTGTCAGTCAAGCAAGTCGCACAGGTGGGGTGTGGATGGGGTACTGACCCAGCGCAGAAGGCGTTCCCTTTGTTAGGAGCTCCGCAGAGTACGACCACTTTGACATCGTTGCTGGCATCTAGACGACGATAGCACTCCATCAGGGACCCTCGCATCTCATGGGTAAATGCGTTGCGGGCTTCTGGCCGATTGAGGGTGACCAGTGCGACCCCGCTCGCGTTGACGGTGACCAGTATTTCCTTCAAGTCTGGGAAGATGGTCGCCATGCTGATCAGGTCTCGAATGAGCGAGCGTTGAAGCGTAGGGCAAGGAGCAAACGCGGGGGAAGTGGCCGGAAGTCGGAACGATGATGCTGCCGGAGCGGTTGCGCATCAACAGCGAACTCGTTGCGGTTGAACAAACTCGCGTCCTGTGTGAGGCTCGTCAATAAACAGACAAATGTTGCATAATTCATAAAAAACTCAGCTGTGAAATGTGAATTGCGCTGGTTTCCGCCGTGATGATCCCAACACAGCACAAGTCTTCTCGAGGTCCAGCGTGAATTAACAGATGGTAAGTTACATCGACTTTACTTTACTCTAAGGTCGCTCCCTCGTTTCCACCACCACCAACACGCCTTCCAGCCGTCTTTTTGCGTCCACGCTTGCTAGCTTCGCGATGGCGTTTGCGAGCGTGCCCACGCAGAGACTCCCTCAGCTTTTGGTGCTCCTCTTCGATCTTCTCCCTATCAAATAAATTGTGAATCAGCTTTTGCTCTGGGATGACGACCTAAAATAAAACCTACGCGCTCTCCATCTTCCAGAAGCTTTGCGCTCCCTCTCCCAATCGCTTCGCACTCTCCCTAGCTGCGTTTTCTACCAGCTCAACGGGCAGACCCATCTTTGCGATGACGTCCATGTTGACTGATCCATCCTTTGCTTCAAATTTGCCGATGGGGAATGGGAAGAAAGGAGTGAGAGGGCCGGTTCCGATCCAGGCGCGGTTGTGACCCCCCAACGCTGGTGGCGGGACAAAGGATCCTCGTGGGCCAGCAATGGGAGCGAATGGACGGTAGGTTGGAAATTGAGTTGGCTCAGGCGAAGGCGTTCGCTCGACGGGGTCGAGTTCGAGGTCGAGACCAGTAAGAAGGGAAAAGGATGCTGCGAAATGAACCTGTCAGGAACTGGAGGCATTTGAGGAAACTGAAGACGACGAACAAGTAGCTTCTTGAGGCTTGAACATGTCTTTGAGCGTGCCCATAGAAAGTTTCGTCTTGGAGCTTGTCGCCTCGTCGACCTTCATCTCGGCGTCCTCAGTCTCGCTATCGCTGTCCTCCTCGTCACTCTCTTCTTCTGCGCCACCCCGCAATCGCAGAACTCCCGATGGTTCCTCTTCGAAGTAGTGTCCAGATCCGCCACCTCGAAGCCTCAGCACTTCTTGAAACGCTTCCTCGTCGTCCTCATCGCCAAAGCCCTCCACAGCGGGCATCGAGCGCTTCGTTCCGGTAGAAGCAGCTGGTACGACTTCCGCTTCTTCGTCTGCGCCAATGAGACCTTTAAGGACCTCTAATTGAGCAAGTCGCTCGATTTCCCTGGATTCAGCGGCCTCGTTCTCGTCCAGCGTTGTAGTCTTCAGCGCAAAAGCGTCTTCCTCGTTATACAGCAAGGTTCGTGGCGCTAAGGGAATGTAGGGTGGTGGCGAAAGTGACTTGGCGCGTCGTTCGACGGGGTTGTGGTCGAGTTCGCCTGGGATGTCGATTGCGTATTTCGGTTTAGGAGCTGCCGGGGCGGGGATGTCGGTGACAGGACCAGCGAGAGCTTCCAGCGATGCCTTGAAGGAGTCGGTATAGGCATCCTTTCTTCCCAGCCTGATCGTTTCCACCCTCCTCACTGAACCATCTGGCGCACGGAAAACCCATGTAGCTTCGTCTTCCTTCCGGACTTTCTTGCTGCTCTCTTCCTCTTCATCATCACTTTCGACGCACTCCCAAGCTCCCTTGATCTCCCACTTCTTCCCTGCACTGCGGTCCTCTTCAGTGAAGACCCTCTTCGTTCGACCCCACTTGCGAACGTCGATTCGGACTCGGCGGGCACGAAGGATGGGAACTGGAGGGGCGGCGAGTCGCCTAGCTTCCTTCTTTTCACGGAAACCTTTCGCTCGCAAAGTCTCGCGGGTCCAGCTGGTTGCGGGTGCTTTGGATGGGAGAGCTGGGAGAGGATGGGAAGGACGAGTAAGGAGGGGGAAAAGTGGGGCGGGTGTAGGGTTTGCATCAACGGTCCATCCCTGCAAGTATTTTGGTAAGCTCATGTGGGAAGAAACACGGAGATTGAAGCATACGCTGTGTCGCTTCGCATTCTCAGCGGTGATGAGCTCCCAGTGTCGAGCGAGCTCGCCGACGTTCGGGTCTGGATTTGGCTTGCGCTTCTTTCGCTTGGGTCCCTTGGCAGTTCCGTTTTGAATTGCTTCCCTTTCCGCCGCCATCCTGTCCTCCAGCGCGATTAGCTCATTGTAAACGGCATTGTGTACTCGCGACTCACTTAGAATGGTAATCAGGCTTCGCAAGCGCGATGCGGAGCTTGTGTCCCTTCCACATTGATCCGGAAAGCATAGACGTGCCTACGAAAACCAGCTGCGCATCAGCCATTCCGCTCGTCGCGCTTCTAGCTCCCGCCGAAAAAAGAGACGCACACTTTGCGAGCTTGGCCTGGGTGGTTTCGAGGGTCACAAAGGCGAAGGTGCGAGGAAAGCCTGTATGAGGACTGTCCTTCAGCTAGAACTCTTGTGTCCTGCCAGGAGGGCTACTCACCATTTGCGTCGACTCCAAGCCCTCCAACTCCCTCGTCGCCGCCAACAATGGTACCAAACGATGTGAAGCGGCTCACGAGGTCCTTCGGCTTCGTTGTAGGAGCTAAACCAGAGATATGCAGGCGGAATGGTGCTTCCATCTTGGCGTGCCGATCGACCTTCAGAATACAAGCTGGGAGTTAGGTGAGAATTGAGCTTGGACCAAGCTTTCTCAAAGGGGCCATCCTTCTCTCCCAAGCTTGAACGTCGTGGACGAACCTGGCCTCGAAGGTGAGTCCGAATATCACTTGGGCAACAGTTTCTGACAGAGTGAAGTAAGTCCAACTCAGAAATTTTGATGGAAGGACATTTGACTCGTGTTTGACCACTTTATGGAGGTTCGCAAGTCTGAAGCCGAGATAAAGTGGTCGAGCTGTCACTGCTTTTGCACATGATTTCGGTAGCTATATCTCTCCCGCTACGACTGAATAATCTGGTCCCTTTAGTGCTCGTCGTAGGTCAGTCACGCTGATAGTACCTTTTCACCCACACAGGTCACTCCGCAGAGGATGGAACCAAGTCAACGGACCTAGTAGGTATCATGAATCAAGCGAAAAGCTCTCTGGATTATAGACGGAGGTTTGCATGGGATTTGGACCCAGGGGATTTTTGTCATTGACAAGAGCTCCCAGCTTCGCCGTCGCCTGCTTGCAATGGCCGACTGTAACAAACGACCGTAGACTCAAATAATATACCCATTCCGAAAACTTCGGGACCTTCACGGTATCAAGACCCACTATACTCATTGACACTACTTTCTTCATCGTAAGCCTCCCCCAAAAGAGGGCATGGAAACATTTTCTTCGCGGACCTGTAGACGCAACTCCAAGGCGATGTTGACGCTTCGCTAAGTTCGTTCTCTTCCGATAACCTCATTAGTGATGAGTTCCTCAAATATACTACCTCCCCACACTCGTGTCAGATTTTACTCTCTCTCACGCGATGCCTGACCCGCTGGTGGCGGACACTTGCTGCCTAGGCGCTGGTCAGAAGCCGGAGGGACTTTCCATGGCAAAGGCTTGGCTAGGGCGTCCAGACCTCGAATACACACAGCTGACTAGATCGCTGTGCACTGCAGTCTGCCTTGCACTTCCACCAGCGAGGATTTCGCTACCGCGGCAACGACAGACGTTCGGGTAATACCTTCCGTGGTTCCCCATGCGGAGTCAGGCGGGCGAGTTGGGGCCACTTGAGGCCCTCCTCGCGTCCTTTGGAGCAATCGATGCAGACAAATTTCCGGAGCTCCTCGACGCCTCCACTTTTCTCCTGAGAAGCTCCCAAGGTTACCACGCTTTGGACTGCCCCTTTCCCGAGCCGACTTCGACGCGCTCAGAGAGATCTGGGCCAGTCACATTTGTTCTGAAACGAGAGGGATACGGCTGAAGTATCATAAACGTATTATGCGTTTCAGGTCGAGGAAGACCGATGTTTTTTCGAAAGGCAGCAGCTAAGTCAAGCTAAGTACAGTGACGTCGAGGAACGAGAGTAAGTGAGACGCCCGACGCCACCGACGACAAAAGGGCGCTGATCCTGATCTGGCGCCGCTAGTGGGTACTTACACGCCCGGGCAGGTGCTGCGTTCACTTCTTCTGCAGAAACCCTGCTGAAACTCCGGAGCACAGTCATGTCGCTTAACAAAACCTGGGCACGGACAATCTGAGGCAGCCAAACGAAGGGGAGCAGCCCGGCGCCCCTGGGACTCCGCACACGCCTCGTCGCCCATCGGCCGGAGTGACGGGCTAGTATAAAACCACATCGATCCGAAGTGAATCCCTCTCTTTCTCCTCAACAATTCGGCTTCCCCACTTCTACACCCCGCCATCCCCATCATCTCCAGCTCGCACCACATTACCACTCTCACTCACTTTGACAACTAGCTCAGCATCTAACAGCATGTCGGCTGCTGACAGAAAGGGAACTGGAATGGCAATTGCCATGACGGTACGTCCTTTTGGACACCTTGAAGCCCTCCTGACTCACGCACCTTTCCATTTCTCAGGCCTTTGCCGCGTTCGGTGGCTTCCGTGAGTCTTGCCCGGCCCTGCAAACCCGCTGGGTGTTTGCTGATTCGATCTCTTTCCTTCCCACCAAAAGTTTATGGATATGATACCGGAAACATCGTGAGTCATAGCTAGAGCTAGCTTTGTAGTTGTCGGGCGTTGGCTGACAGCGTTTCTTTGCAGTCCGTAAGACAATGTGATTCATTCCCCGCATTTCCAGATGCTCACACTTTCATCATGTATTCGACCATTCTCAGGGAATCAAAGGTAAATTCGGTCATGTGATCTACCAGTTTTGGCGCTGACTGACATCTCGTTCCTGACCTTGAAGCCATGCCGTATTGGTTGGAGCTATTTGGCGACACGGTGGATTCCACGGGAGCCATCGCCCTTTCAAGTGGTAGGGACTCCCTCATCACCTCCATCCTGAGTGCCGGAACGTTCTGCGGTGCTCTCCTTGCCTACCCTGTCGGTGACTTGTACGTGAATCAACTGGGCCGAAAATTTTCGCTTTCGCTTATGCTGCTCAACACACAGCGCTGGACGACGTTACGGTATCTGTCTTTACCTCGTGATCTTCGTCATCGGTGGTGAGTACTCGTTTTATGTGACGGATGATCGAGCACTGACGCTTTGCGCATCCTGTACCAATTCAGTCGCACTACAAACCGCGGGAACGACACTCACGCCTTTCGTCATTGGTCGTGTCTTCGCTGGATTGGGTGTCGGAGGGACTTCATGCCTCGTACCCATGTATCAGTCTGAGTGTGCACCCAAGGTTCGTCTTCATTCGGTTTCCCTATCTCGCATTTCGCGGAAGACTCAAGCTTCGGTGCATTCGCAGTGGATCCGCGGTGCTGTCGTCGCCGGTTACCAATGGATGATTACTATCGGTCTTCTCAGTAAGTCATCTTAGGGGTACTTAGTCGCTTTGTATCGAGACTGATCTCTGATTTTCCGCCCACAGTCGCCGGTGTCGTAGTCAACGCCACCAAAGACTTCAACTCTGCGTCTTGCTACAGGATCCCGATCGGTCTCCAGTTCATGTGAGCTTAATCACAACATATATTTGCACTGCTTTGAACCTAGATTTTATCACAGCTGGGCTGCAATCCTCGCAACTGGCTTGATCTTACTGCCCGAGTCGCCCAGGTACCTCATCATGAAAGGTCGCGACGACCAGGCTATGCGTGCCCTCTCCCGCATCTTATCGGCCCCCGAAGACTCTCCCGAAGTCAACCAGGAGTTTGCTGAAATCGCAGCAAACCTTCATCACGAACGCGCTAGTAGGCTTCTTTCTCGCTATATCATTGTCGCAGAAAACACTAACTCCCTTGTGACCATCAGTCGGAGCCACCAGCTACCTCGACTGCTTCCGCAACGGACCTGGTCGAAATGGTCTCAGGATGTGGACGGGAATTGGAATTCAGGCTCTTCAGCAGCTCAGTGGTATCGTTAGTCAATCACCTCATCAGCCAATAAATTTGTTTGCTGACTTTGCTTGTTATAGAACTTCATCTTTTACTAGTAAGACAATTGCGCTCTGAAGTCTGTGAACTGTATTGACGCCAGCCTTCGCAGCGGAACTCAATTCTTCAAGAACTCTGGCATCGACAACCCTTTCTTAATCAGTATTGCCACCAACGTCGTCAATGGTGAGTAGCTATTACAGGCCTCTTTTGAATGGAATGATTGCTGACGTCTGGTGGGCCAAAGTGGGCATGACTTTGCCGGGGATATGGGCTGTCGACAAGTTCGGGCGTCGCTTCCTCCTTCTCCTCGGTGCTTTCGGAATGGGGAGTAAGTCGCCGAGCGCGCGCACCTGCCATATATTCTTAGGCTGATAAATCACGCACAGGTGCTCAACTCATTGTCGCAATTGTCGGAGACACCGTCTCGTCCACCAACCTGGCTGGTCAGAAAGTCCTGATCGCCTTCGTTTGCATCTTCATCGGATTCTTTGCGTGAGTCCAATTTGATCATTCACCAGGTCGGAGTCAACCTTGCTGACTGCAGCTCGCTCCCTCAGTGCTACGTGGGGTCCCCTAGGTGAGTGAAAACTGCTATGTAACCGGAAGAGCCTTGCTGAGTGTACTCACTCCGTAGCCTGGGTCGTCACTGGAGAGATCTACCCCACATCGACCCGTGCGAAGGCAATGAGTATGTCGACCGCTTCCAACGTGAGTGTCTCCGTAAAACTGTATCGCAATGTTATAGCTAATTCTCCACGCTATACTACCAGTGGCTCCTCAACTTTGCGATTGGTTACGCCACTCCTGTAAACTCTTTGTCACCACCGGTTTGACGCCCTCAGCTGATTGAAAATTTTCTTCTAGTACCTCGTTGACTCTGGACCTGGGAAGGCTGGCCTCCACTCGAACGTTTTCTTCATCTGGGTTTGTCCGCTTTTTCAGGTCACTCGCGCAACTCAGACTGACCTACATACTCACTTCTTCAGGGAGGATGTTGCGTGATCGGTTTCATCTTTGTCTTCTTCTGTATCCCTGAGTGCGCCCATTCTTTCTGCCCGAAAATACCCAAAGCTCACCAGTTACTCTGCGAATAGAACCATGGGGCTCAGTCTCGAGCAAGTCGATCTCTTGTATCGCAACTCGAGCATTATCAAGTCCAACGAGTGGAGGAAGGAATGCTTGGCCAACAACATGCACGACGAGGACACGGATGCGTGGGTTACATTCAAAACATACTTTTAGAGATATGGCGATCTAACGACTCTGAATCTGCAGCTACGGCCAACCGAAAATTGTCGGCAGCGTCGAGCACCAAGAGAAAGCTCGTGACCTTGAGATGTGAGGAGTGAATCCAATGAGCACTGTAGTTTTCATCAGCATCACTTGTAGAATATACCAATGACACACCTTACATCACAACTTTTCCACGTCTTGATTTTTCGGAGGTGAGGTGCAACTTTTGACGGTGCTCGGACAGTTGCTCCGGAATTGCCTCGGATATGCGCTTGGTTTCGCTCACTTCTCTTCTGCTCTTCCTTCAGGAGCACTCGTCCTTAAGTCACGGTCTGGGCCCTAGGTCTTAACCCTATTCTCCCTCATGCGGTTCTCCGGTCCGCCGATTGCTGGTCACACGCCCCGGAGTCAGTATGACTTGGGCAGGACGACCTCTTTTCCTTCCTCAAGCCAATCCTTGGTGACTTCCGATCCTCAGCCGAGCTCCTCCCATGTACCCTACAACGCCTCCACGCCTACAACACGGACAAAGACTGTGCAGTCAACGGGGCGCCACACGCATCGAATTAAACCAGCAACGTCAGGCAACCATGGAAGGATCAATCAACATGCCCTACACCGCTCAGAATCCATCACTAAAGCTAGGAAGAAGACAGGTGAGCAAAAAAATTGACAGAGGGCTTGCTTGACGACCAACATCCGAACGTCGCACAGGATCGGCGCATGACCTGGGTAGCTGACCCACCCACTTGCAGATTTGGCCAAGGAAGCGTCAAAAGATGCGGGGCCAAGACTTTGGAAGGATAAGCAACGTCGTCATCTCCCGTGTCCATCCCTTCAAAGATTTGTCGATAAAGTCATGTGTCGCGTTCGAGGGGAGGAGTCGAAGCTCGATGAGCTGCGAAAGAAGAGCTTCGACAGGCTCGGTATGAGATCTTACACCTAGATAAATGCCCTCAACCTTAAATTTTCATCACAGGACTCGCTTTGCAAGAAGTTTCGATGAGGTTACTCGCCATGGTTGAAGGCCGCGACGGCGAGGACCTAACTTTTCCAAACGTCCGCCTCTACGCCTCCTTCTTGATGTCAAGCGATATTCGACCCTTTCCCGCAACTCCAGATACAATACTCCTTTTCTTGATCCGAGCCTCACACACCATCGCGGGCTGTCGACTGAGTGAATTCTTCTCAAACTCGTCAATAATGAATTGGCCGACGCTTCAGAGCCAACGAGATCTTCTCAATATGTACGAAGAGATCGAGAAGTTTCGCTGTCTGACGTACGACACTATACATGTGGTCGCTCCAACGTTATCGCTACCACTGGCGGCAGCGCTCGAGTTGTTCGGATCAAGTCTTACGAATGAAAGGTTTGAGTGAGCTCAGAATTCCTTTTCTTCGCAAAGGAAATATTTGCGTGCTCACGTTGTTGACTCCAGAAGGTGCGAATGGAAGGAGGTGCTGGAGGCACTTTCAATACCGTTCTCACCGAAAGCGCTACCTTATTCGTCGAAAGCACTCCCGAGACCCTTCTTGTCGTTTCAATCCGCCAGCACCACCGTCACACCTTGCGCGGTCCTCCTGCCAGTGTTCGGTGCCGATACCACAAGTCCAAAGTTGACTTGTCGCCCAATATTCGGAGCGGTGGGAGCTTCGTCTGAGGCGATGCAACAACCAGCTGATCAACCGAGACCCTCTTCGCCACATACATCCTGGTCCACCGCTCCGCTACATAAGACTCCATTCTTCAGCTCACCCCACGCTGTCTCTGCAACTTTTCCCACCTCGAAGAGCGCGGATCCCCTCTGCACCCAGCTCGACACTCCGGACGCGACGGCGCACTACGCTGAGCAGACACTTGAGCCTCCTACTGGTATCAGGGACCGTAATGGGGAAGATGCAGAGGTAAGCTGGGAGGCTGCAGCTGGTGTCCGAGTGAGGCCAGTAGGTTGGTTACCATTCGCACCGTGGTCGCGGCGAAGGAGATCCCCCGATGACAGAATGGGTGCGGAGCTGTTTGGTGAAGGAGACCACAAAGGCTAGGATGGCGAAGGGACAGGGAGTTTCGGAAGCAAAGGTAGGAGCTGGAGGAGTGAACTTTGTCGTGGTGCCCGGCGAGTCGTTCCTTGCCTCCACCTCCTGTGGTGTACACCTTCCGAATTCGAGCGTTGTAGCGTGTGAGCCAGTTCAAAGGAGCGGTGAGTCGACGTGGAAGAGCGAGAAGGGGTAGAGTGACTATGAATTTGTAACAAATGGACGTTGTGTGGCCAGCGCCCCACTTCTTCTTGGGTCCGTGACACGTCATTACCCCTTTGCTTTCACCATCACGCACGACGAACATCGTGACGAATGGATCCTTCACCCACAGATACTTGGCTAGTCCACTACAGGACGGTAGAGCCTACGCCAAAACCGTCACCTTCCTACCGCCTTGGTCAGCAACTTCCGACGTGATTGTTCGCAAAGGACTTTGGTCCCTGACGTACTGGGAGACCGTAGATGGCTACGAAAGTGAAGTTACGTGGATTACCGACTCAACAAAGAATAGCAACATCGCGTCTTCCAACGTGTCGCTACGCTCGAGCGATGCAGTACACTCACACGAATCAGCAGACGTGATGTCCGTGAACAATGGTGCCGGATGGCGGTGGCGGGCGAAACTCTCCGTGAACAAGGTGAGGTTCAGAGCGCTCGCAGAATTCGGGAGGAATATATTCGAAGTACACCTGCGCTTCGTAATTCGCCAATTTCTCCTCCCGAAAAGCGTGACATCCTGGGTAACAGGTGCGCAATCCATTTCTTCATTCTCAGAGATCACACAATGATTGAAGACATTTCCAGGTGCTACGGACTCGCCTCAATATCTCAATGTCGAATTATCCTTCCCGGAGGGCAAGTCGCTGCATAGCAATTCGGCCTTTCTCTCCGCCGCGTCACCGTATTACAAAACCCTCTTCGCCTCTGGGTTTTCCGAAACCGTCATCAAACCCGCAAGCAAAAAGATTGCGTCGACCCAGGCTATGGCACTGAGCAGCGCGAAGAGGAAGCGTCCGCCAGTGACAGAAGAAGACTCGGACACGGAGGTAGAACTCTCAAGGAACTCCCTACCTACCTCCACCTTTCGAATCGAGATAACAGAGACAAGCATTGTTACCTATCGCGAGGTCCTCCGCTGGATACATACTGGAGATATCACCTTCGCATCCCTCTCGTCTTCTCGACCAGGCGGCGGCTCCACTCCCAGCGGAAAACCATCTTTGAGAGCGAAACCCATCCTCCCACTCGTCACCCCAGCCTCTCCCAAATCTGTCTACCGCCTCTCCGACTTCCTCGAGTTGACCCAGCTCAAGTCCTTGGCCCTTGCATCCATCGTCGAACAAGTCGGCGTTGCGAACGTCGCCCACGAGCTCATGAGTGAAGTTAGTGCGCTTTACGCGCCCGTGCAGGATGCCCTCGTTCGATACACAGCAAACAACTGGGAGAAAGTGAAGGAGAGTGAGGGCTGGAAATTGCTGGAGAAGCGTTATGAGGAAGGGGATCCAGAGTTGTCCGCGTCGTTTCCGAGAATGTTCATGAGGTTGACAAGGCTGCTGAAGGGAACGAAGTAGCTATGTGGGGGACGTTAAGTATATAATCTGTAATCGGCTTCTCATCCCAGATGACGCAACTCCTTACGCTGCCATGCAAGGCTATGATTGGATTTAGGAAGATGGGGGCTGTCCTGTCGCGACTTTGCGAGACTCTGGATGGGTCCATTACCAGACTAGTATCAATGCTATTCAAGAAGTGACATTTGCGTCTGTGTGAACTTGTATGAGATAGCGTTTGCGGTCATGTTTTTTGGTTATTTTCCCTATGTCTGGCCCAATCTGGCCGTGCAGACGGCCGACAGACGGATAATGACCCAAATTCCCCGCTCCGACTTTTCTCTCCTTTTCCTTCCCGCCACATCCTTTCATCACCTGCTAGATCTTCTCAAGATCATTCAATTTACCTCCCATGGCTAGTGGCTTCGCGTACACCGGCTCGCGATGGAGCTTTGGCGCCAAGGTGAGTCAACCTGTGCACAACGCCACTTGCACCTGTCCCAGCGAGTCTAATCCACCACCTAAACCATAAGACTTGGCGTGCGCCAAATGAAAGAGAGCGTTACGAGGAACACGAAAGACGTAGACTCCATCAAGCAGAAGAAAGAAGGATCAAAGTACGCTTTCCTTTCTTCGTCGCCACCAAGCGGAGGCCGCCACCGCGGCAGACGAGTCACTTATCACATGTTTCCTCCATCTCGTGTAATAGGAAATCAAACATCAAATTCGTAACCGTGACGAGAATCATCATCTTCGCAACAGAGCCGCTCGTGTCGACGACTATGCCTTCCGCGAAGAAAGAAGGGCGCAATTTGGCGACCTTCGTCGCGGTCGATCTTACGGATCGCTGGGGCTCCTGCGAGATCAACACGCGTTTGAATATGGGATGGTCACTAATTTGCGCCTTGCACATGAGCAGCTGGAATGGGACCAACTTCGAAACGAACGTCGCCGGATTGAATTGGGTGTTGGTCAACTGGTATGTTAGCCTTTTACTGTTGGCACTGCGAAGACATATGATTTCAATCTGAATCTTTATATTCCTCCACAATGAATAGTACGGCCTTCCTGGACCTCCGCCTCTCATTATACGTGGTGGATTCTACCCTCGTCGCGACCCCGTCATCAACAATTTCCCCACACCTCTCTATCCCACCCTCAATCTGCACGGCTATCGAAACGAGCTCCCATATGGTAGAGGCTTAGCCTTCGAAAATATCGCTGGAAGGGGACGTTCTTCTCACCTCGACCATTTTAATGCTGGTGGCTACCCTCACCTTCGCGGAAGCTCCCATCCTGTGCCTCGTCGTGGCGTCACCCCTAGGCCGATGTGGATGGATCATGGATATTGATACATGAACCACCCTTAGATGACTTGAGATTGTTCCACCTTCCGTATATACCTTACTGTTACCTCAGAAACTTTAATGAAGATGCTCGAACTGTGGGCTGCTGCTTTGTAACGACCAGATCTGACTACGCTCGCTCTCCTTTATCATCAGCCAAGAAGTGTCATCTTCAAATTTACCAGGAGATCAAGAAAGTGCGGGTCAAGTATTTTCCCCGACTACCAAAGTCTCGCGGTCCCAAAAAAGCTTTCTCGCCAACTCTGCCTCCCAACATCTCTGCCCTCCCTCACCTGTCTCTGCCCCAATCCCCAGCCACCCGTGCCCATTCCCACTCCAGTAC
>JASZXU010000514.1:0-19549 GCA_035521515.1 Phenoliferia sp. Uapishka_3 | reverse complement strand
TGGTCGCACCCATTACTATCGCACGAGTTGGGCTTGGAGCTGTTGCAGGCGGCGGGCTCCTTTTGCCTACCACTGTCGGATTCACGTCGGGTGGCGTCGCTGCTGGTAGGTGCAACCTTTGGTGTTTTGCCCGCTTCTTTTCGTGCGACTTACTAGCACTACGCTCTGTGGCTCTTACTTCAGGCTCGATTGCTGCTGGTATACAAAGCGTGGCGTACGGGGGTCTCGTGCCTGCCGGGTCAGTCTTCGCAGGGCTTCAGTCCATTGGAGCCGTTGGGGTTGGGGCCGCTCCCGTCGTCGCTGCAGCTCTCTTCATAGTCACTTTCGTCTATGAGTGTGACAGGTGATCACGTCTCTAACATCCCGAAGTCAACCCTGTGTCTGACAGCCCCCTGCTCAGCCCGAATTCGCGTCCTCGCCGCCAGCAGAGTGTGCTCCTCTTTTTATCCCACATATGTCCTTCTTAGCTGAGAAAAAAAAAACGGAAGCAGGAATCCTTCTTCTCGATTGAGGATAAACGGGCGTTAGCGTGGGAGACGCAGGCTTTGGCATCGAGGTAGTGTCGAACACAGAGTTGCAGAGTTGCAAGTGTAACATTGGCGAAAAGGATTTGCTACCCTTGGCCAAGACACAGGGCTTTACTGAGAGATGCGTGAGACGGTCTTCGAATCAAAGACTCTCGTAGGTGTAGATCAAACCTAAATCGACCTGCCGCATCAGCCATGATGCATGAGCTTCGACGCTGCAAGGAGTAGATGACGAGAACCTTCGAACTGAGCAGGGTTACCCGATGAGCTAAACATAGCGTTGATTCATGTCCTTGTTCGGGTCCAGTGTGCGATTGGGAAGATTGGGGAAAAGCGAAAATTTGCATCCTCATTTGCACTTGATGGACGCCGTCTCCCCGAGACCAGCTGGCCTCATTGCACGACTCCACCTCCATCTTGATTCAACCTTTGGTTCAGAGTTGGGCAAGGGGTCCCACCTACCGGCTTATGCCGCAAACGCCAATCCTCCTTCTGACAAAACCTTGCGTAGCCGGAAAAGTCAGCTCGTTCTCGCAGACACTGTACGCAGAATCAAATTATTTCACTCACATGCTGCAGTATCTGACCCAACGACCCTGCTTTTTGCAAGGGCCACATTATAAAAGGTTTCCATGCGCCGGTGTCTCGATATCGGCGCAAAAGTCGCAAGCAGTCGCCTCGTCTTTGAACTCGATGATGTTGCCAACCATGAAGTCTTCCAACGTCATGCTCATCATTTTCTCGCGAGAATGAGCTTGCTTCTCGTGAACGGATTCACTTCGAAGACTTTCGAAGCGCGGTTTTGAGATCACTCTGGTAATTGATGTGAGCGCAACGTCGCTCCGGCTGTTTGTGACCGCCTCCTCCTTTTGCAGGTCAATGTAATCGTTAGGATTTATACTCGTGAGGAAAGACTCACACCGTCAAAAATTCCCATCTGACCAGTCATGTCAATCCATTAACGTCTGAGCGTGGAGGCGCACAAAAGTTGAATCGCGCACCTGTCCACAAGCTGCTCCGAATTG
Source organism: Phenoliferia sp. Uapishka_3 (assembly GCA_035521515.1). Taxonomy (NCBI): domain Eukaryota; kingdom Fungi; phylum Basidiomycota; class Microbotryomycetes; order Kriegeriales; family Kriegeriaceae; genus Phenoliferia; species Phenoliferia sp. Uapishka_3. The sequence goes on along the minus strand of JASZXU010000514.1, from coordinate 17,997 downwards.
TGTGGCGTCAAGGTTGTCCAGTTTTGATGTACTCGCCACTGGTGCCGCGAACCGTAGATTCCCGATAGGTGGTTCCGCAAAGGGGATTCCTAGGAAACTATCAACGTCGTCGGCGCTCTTTCCCAAAACTGATCGATATCCTCCGGCGAATGTGACTTGTGGCCCGCCAGCGGGCGCACAAAGAACGAAGGAGGTAAGAGCCAGCACTGCGAGAAGGATAGTGAAGAGACCCATTTCTGTGGGACCAGACTGAAGGCGGTCGGTGAATGGAGCGGATTAAGAGGAAAGCAAACTGAGCAATACAAGGGAACAAAAGCATGCGGCCAGGTGGTGGCGTGAGGTCGACCGGAGACTTTGGCGGAGAGCAGCTTGGCATGGGCGTGGAGGTACTTTGACTGAAAGTAGCGAAATCATGACCGGCCCGGCGGGTTGTCATAGCAAATAAGAACTCGTGTCGTCGCGAGGCGGGCGTCTTCCCAGAAATTGATGAAATGACGGACAGAGTCTTTTCGACTTGAAGAGGCTTGGTCCGAGTTACTTGCTGTCACGAATGCGAATGACACAGTAAGGTTCGGGGTACTGGCCGGCGGGCACAAAATCGTACGAGATGTTGGCGCACTCTCGGAAGTTTGCCTCGAGTCAATTTGCTGTTGAAGATGCTGACTTTCAGCCAGGCCTTAAGAGATCAGGGGAAGAAATTCTGCGTACCTCACCAGTCTCAAGTATTTCACCTTCATAGGGAATCATGGAGATGCGAAAGGGCTGCCTGCTTGAAAAGGTGTACAAGAAATGAAGGTGTCAGATTGTGAGAGTGCTGGCTTTCAGACCCAGTGGATTGTTATGACACTTGAATTACCAAGGTCCGCTGACCTTACCATAACGCGTGGGTGGGAAGCCAGAAGAAGCAAAACGTACCTGCGCGCAAAAGCGGCTTCGCAACGTCAACCTCTCAAAACTGCATCAGGTGCTGGCCCAAACAGCAACAATGCGATGAAGATGGCGTACCTTGTCTCAAGAATGGCAGGATATAAATAATTATGGGTAAAAGCTACACAACAGGGTATGTCAATAGACATGATTAACTATGCTTCAGTAAGACTCGTCACTCGGTGGCAGAATGACCCCTGCAGCCGCCATCAGGTCTCCCACTGGGCCGTGATCTTTGGTGTGCTCCATCCGACGAATGAAAGAGGTCACGTTGCCCTGTGAAACGACTGAGGGTGAGTAATTATGCGCTTAGTCCACTATATTTAAAAACCTACCGGCCCCATCACAAACTCCCCTCCTAGCTGCTTTGTGTCCCCGGGTTTCGCCGTGAGTTTTCCTAGCCGGAAAGCGTTCTGTGAATATCAAGACGAAGAATTAGCAACGTTGACCCCAGTCTGGGCGCGCAAAGCTGAGCGCAGGACAACGTCGCACACGATGCGGGCAGGTTTGGGCGGTCAAGATTACTAGGATAGCACGGGACTTACCATAATCGCTGCTAAAATATTACCCATACCGGCAAAGTTCAGGTACTCCGGGACGAAAGACGGTCCTCCTTGGTCGAGCGTTCTCAGTGTCATTCCTAAAGCGATATCTGCGGAGAAGCAAGAGGGTGAGCAGCTTATCCAATGTTTTCGATACTGAATCGAGAAGCCCTCCTATTTCGGTCAAACGTTGGACAGAAGACTCACGGGTCTTCTTGGAAAGGTCTGCATAAATTGGGAATGGGGTCTCCAGCATCGCCCGATAGCTCTTGATAAAGCTGGAATCCCCGCATCCAATGATAACAAGCTTTACACCTGCTGCTTCTAGCATTTCGGGAGTTACTCGTGTGCCAAGGTATTTAACGTACGCTTGGCAAAGGCCTGAAGACAAAGTGTTGTGAGCTGTCTTGAGCGGTTGAGTCTCGACAGCAAAATACTCACCACAGTACTGAGAAGAGGAGGAACGAAATAGTTAGCTTGTATAGAAGGGTTCAACGGCTTCCTCCTTGATCTTCTCGCACTCCCGTTCTCCACCGATGCCGTGTTTACTTTGATCGAGACGCGCTCGCGCGACTACATAACGGGTCCCCAGCATCTTCTTCGACTCTTTAAGGGCATAGGAGCTTCGATGAGGACTCACAAAGTTTCTAATCCAGATGCAAACGGTCTTCTGATCCTTGTAAAGAGATCCCAGCCGCACGTCCTTCCCATCTTCGTCCTTCACGATCAGTTTCCCAGCAGCTTCGAGCTCTTTCGGTGTCGGAGGAGTAGTTGGATCGAATAAAGGAGTGAGTAAGGCGGTCATGCTGGCTATGAGAGGGAAAGGAGAGAGCGAAGTGGAAGGGACAAGGCGCGTCGAACAAGGACCGGCAATCGAGCTTCGAGCCAAGTCGTCGCGTGATCTACGTCATGACTAATCAGCTCGCCGAAGTTAAGCGCATCACTCTCTTTGGCTTCCATCTATCTTAAGTACTAAGTATGAATACTGAGGCGTATCAGGTCAAAAGCACTGAACCTCCAACTGTACCGAGAACACCCTCCTGACCGTTAGAACAAGCAGTTGCCCGACGATTGGCGGTTGTTGCTCGTTCGTGGCGTCTCCACATCGTGCGGCAACTGCTGAGCCGTCCCTACAACCCCTTCGTAAGCAAACAGATTTTTCGCACAAGGTGCTGCACGAAATATATATGAAGATTTGGATTCGTTGTATTGGCAAGTCTTGCGCAAATACCAAATTCGCCCAAAATCTGCTTAAAGAGGCTCAATCGCCGGGAGAGGACCGACAGGCTGGCGAGATGGGAAGAGATCAATCTAGTCAGTGCCTTGCGGATTGATCTGCAAAAAGTAACCTTGCACTTACCACGATGCGGGTAGGGTTGATTTGGGGGTGCGAAGCTGTAAAGGAAGTGTAAGTATCGTTATTCAACAAACCAGCAAGCCTGTGAGGAGGACCTACTGAAGTAGTGGTGCTTGATGTGTTCAAAGTTGGTGGTGTCTTTGAACGCTGGGTAGTTGTAGTAAAGGTTCTTTTGCCAGTGGTTGAGGTTGGGGAACTGTGGGAAACGTGGAAATGGCATGGGCGTCAGTTTAGAGACAAAGTTGCGAAGAGATTGCACGTACGTTGTGGCGGATGGTACCAATGTTGCATTTGAAGTGAGATACGTCTGTAAGTGAGATGATCGGTCAGGTCTGGGACGTCAATAAGGATCAGGCGAAAGAATACTCACAAACACTGGTGAGCAAGAAATTTCGGCAAGTTAGGGTTAATCAGTAAGATGCGAGAAGCCGGAATAAAGCAGGCCTAAATCTTGAAGCAGAGATGACACTCACGGGTCAAAGCGAACCTGCACGAAATTGGGTAAGTTGACCGGGCGAACTTTTGCAATGAATCAAACGAGGCTCACAATAGTTGTGAAAAGCCGGACATCGGCCTCCGTCATCACATCTCCAACAACAAACTTCTTGCCCCCTTCGAGAATTTTCTCGAGCTTCTCAAGGCTCTCGAAAAGAGGGTGAACATTCGCTTCATACGCTTTCGCAGAAGTTGCGAAGCCCGACTTGTACACGCCGTTGTTGACTGTGTCGTATACCCAGGAGTTTTGTGCCTCGATGTCGTCACGGAGGGCGGTGGGGTACAGGTCGAGAGCAGCGAAGTTCGATGGCAGCTCAGAGTTAAACTTTCGGTGACGAAGCGCAATCCAAGGCACTCATTCAGTGTGAATTCTTTGTGTACACTTCGATACAATCGCTCACCTCTGTGTTGAACATGCGAATAATCTCTGAGCTCTCGTTGTTCACGATCGTCTCCGCCTTCTTGTCCCAGAGGATGGGCACCGTGAACCTTCCCTCGTATGTCTTTTCGGCCCGGAAGTAGAGATCCCTCGCAAACTTGGCTCCGTAGAGAGGATCGGGAATGACGCCTCCAATGCCATCATCAGGCCCAGTCTCCCCAGTAGTGGCTGGGTACTCGCCATCCTCGCCTCGGATCGGGGGATAGAAAGACCATCCCATAGCGCCCATGTGGGGATGAACGACGGAGACATCGACAAAGTCCCCGAGTCCCTTGAGCTGTCGGACGATGAGAGCACGATGGGCCCAAGGGCAGGCTAAGTGGGGCAGCGGATGCTTCAGTTCCGGAGCGCTGTGCTGTCTCTGGATTCTGCTGATATGAAGCACTGACCGTATGATACATAAAGCATGTAGCGCCCTTTCTCCGGTGGGAATTGGCCGCCCTTCTCGATGTGACTTCTGAAAGTTGATGGAAGTCGCTTGAACTCGCCCTCCTTGTTGGCCCAGCTCGTGATCTTCTCCTGCGCTTGCTTGCCCTGTGAAGTTGCCATTCTGGATATCGATATGTGTCGGACTTGGAAGTGAGGTGCTGCTTTGCTTGTTTGGAACAGTAAGGTGCGGAGCATAAGAAAAGAAAGATGACGGAGCCCGACGACTTGGCCGGTCGTCGCTTGCCAAACCTGGCGTCGAAATGACTACGCGGCTGACGAACCCCCACATCGCGCTGAAATGCTCATTCTGCCGCCCCATCCAGGTCCAGCTCACCTTGACCAGCTCTTCATCGACCCAACTCAGTCTTACAGCGCTCAAATATCAAATGCGGGGTCAGCGCGCGCACGACTGAGGAGCGTCCTCAAAGCAACCAGAAGGGACGCACAATCTCCCAATGGCGCAGACTGGACCAACGCATTCAAGGTGAGCCGACCGTACTATTTGCGGCTGCGCTGGTGTGGCGCGGTGTGACCATAGGTTCCGCCAGGTGTTGTCAAGGTCCGCCGAGTGGGGGGCGCAAGCGGCCGCGAACGTGGGCATCAATAACCTAAGGCAGAGAGCTGATTTTCTTGCTCTTCTGGCCTTGCAGGCGACTTCGGAGTACCTGCCATACCTTCATGCGATCCTCGCTTGCGTTGAGTCCGACGACTTGATCCTCAGGTCAGAACCGGGTACGCTCATTTTCGTGCAGCCTTATGCCGTCATCTGATGATACTCACTCGCGTGCTTCTTGACCTTGATTCAAGTGTTCAGCTGGCGCTCAGCCCTTGCAGCGCAAGTACTCAGAAAGTCTCGTCCCAGAATTGCACTGCCGTCGCTGTACGTCAACCTGCTCGACGTGATATATTTCGCTCACTAAAATTTGAGACAGACACTATGAGCTATCCTGCCTTCTCCTCACCCATGCGCTTTGCCTTTCCAACCGATCCGCGACACTGGTTGCCTCACTGGGTTCTTACGAAACGTCAGCCTCTGTTTCGTCTGCGGAACTTAAGACGCACGACGAAACTATCAATAGTGCTGCAGAAATGCTGTGCCGCTCCAGTGGAATACTTTCACACCTGGCCGAGGTTGTTTTGCCGAGATGGGAGGCTGCTGTAGGCGAGGCGACAAAAGGCAGACCGGTGGAGCTACAGAGCGACGTCGTTACGGCACTCTCAAAGTATTGAATTGTCCCTTGTCTGTGATTCTGGAGAGAGGTTGACTTTCCGACTTTCAGATTAGCTCTAGCCGACGCAAACCTTCTCGCCATCCGACGTCTCCTCTCTCGCTCCTTGGCGCTCTCTCACACCCTCACCACTCCCGGTCCTCCACTACCAAAATCACATCCTTCGCCATCCCTCCTCGCCAAGCTCCATCTCAAGGTCTACCACCTCTACGACTCTGCCCGCTCCCTCCTCAAACCCTACACTTCCGAAATCTCGCCGGATCTGAGACGCTACCTTTCCGATGGACGTCTCGTCGCTCAGAGCCTGAGCTATAAATGGCTTGGAGTGGACGCAGGAGAAAATGGGACGAGAGAAAAAGCTGGGGACTCAATTGCTTGGCTGTTAATGGCCAAATCAGGGTTCGACGAGGTCAAGGGGAAGACTGAGGGAGTTGGAAGATTGAAAGTTGGGAAAGGTAAAGTCGGGAAGGAAAGCAAAGGGAAACTCGCTCAAGAGGCGGAAAGTGTGAAAGCTTTCTTGAGTGCGTATAAAAGAGTGAATGACTCGGTGAGCTCGCTCTACCTCTCGCTCATTCCTTTTCAGCTGATGTCCTTCACCCTCAGCTTCATTTCCAGCCCATCCCTTCTGCCGCATCACTTCAACTCACCGTACCGAGCGGTATCGCTGCTCTATCCGCTAAACTATTCACGCCTCCTCCACCCGCATTCAATCCCAGACCGCACGATTCGACGAGGCCGAAAATTATTCCCCCACCACCGCCGCTGGATGCCTCGTTTGCAGGCTTGAACATTGATGACGACAGCTCTGATGAGGATGAGGGTCCTTCGGCTGGTGGAGGAAATGGAGATAGAGAGTACTTCGGTGCTGGAAACTATTGGTGAACTGGGCAGCGGTGGCGTTGGCTGCATTCCTTCACTGACTGGATTGTCGCAATCTGATGCCGGCTCGGGAACTTCACTGCAGCTCAACTCTATAAAATTCTTTTCTAAAGACCTGAGTCCGTCTCACGAACACCTCGTAAGGGCGTTAGAGCAGCCTACGTCTGATAAGAATATGAAAATTACACGAGTGGCTAGGCTATTTTTTGGGTATAAATCGACAGTTCCTTTGAGCTACTACTCCACCCAAACTCCTTACTGACATTGACACATTTAGTAGGTCTTTGTGATAGTCCCCTCGGAATGAAGTGTGGTGTTAAGTACAATGTAGGTCAGGGTCTTGGAGAGCCCTTTGTCGGAGCACATCTCTGACCAAGAAACCCACATGGCATTGTCGTATATGTCGTTGACTGCAAGGCCAACCGCCCCACTCGCCGTGTCCCTTTCGCCAATGAGAACTTTGACTTGGTATTCCTCCTCGACGTTGGAGTTATACGTAGTCGTGGTGTAATGGAATATGCCACCTGCGGGGACATTGATGCTAATCGTATTCTCGATGGTTTTGGTGTTGTCGGTAGTAACGGAGGTTCCTCCAGTGTGGCTGTAAGAAACACTGGCGTCGACTTTGAAGCCCGCGACCTCGTAGGACATTCCCATCGCAGCGGTCCATGTGTCCTCGCTGGAAAGGGTCTTGGTCGTTCCCGTCGTGTCTGAAGTCTTGTAGTCCTCCACATACGGGACCTTCCCGAGCGAGTTGTCCCGGCTGATGACTTGAACTTCCGGCACCGAGGAGGCCAATACTTTCGTGGAGATGAGCTCCGCCGCTCCCTCGAAGTACACCTTGACGAGACGGTTCGAGTCGGCCGGCGTAACGGCGTCGTACTCCTTGTTGTCATGATGTCTACGACACTCGACGGCGATTCCGTTCAGCGTGTAAACGAAGTACTTGTCGCCGTTCGACCAGTGGGCCGGACAATCCTGATCGTAGGCCTTCGACACGCGGTCAGTGAGTTCATCCCCTGAGAGTTAGTGTCAGCCATATTCAATGTGGTGCATGCTATCATGTTCTATCACGGCACAGACTCACAACCGATAAATGCGCCCAAATCGTCGAATGTTGCGATCTTGCCATTTTTCCAGCCGTAAGACATTCTCTTTGGCTTTGGGTGTTGAAAGTGGTGGTTTGGAGCAAAGAGTGATTGGTGAAGCTTCATAGATCAGCAAGGCGTACTTACATGGGCATGTCAGAGTTAAAGTTTAGGGCTGAACCACGGACTGTTGCCACGCGAGTCAATCTTCGCAGAGAGTGATTGTAAGTAATTAGAGCTTCCTCTTCCCTGTGCTCTTTCAAGCTAGATGCATATCATTTCACTTGCTTTCACCTTCGGAAACCCGGGATGTCAAAGTTGCGGTTGAAGTATTGTTAATTATCAGAAGCTAATTGAGTAACTACACACTGTAAACGCTGACAGCCACAAGCAGAGAACTCCATCCATGTTAGTCTTATAAGAATAAGACGAGACTGAACGAAGTTGGGTATCAATGTATCAAAGTACAGACCGCAACGGAAAACATGGACGACGCTAGGGAATTTGTCTTCCCGTCGGAGCTTCTTGGTTCCGCCTCCGGACTGATTCGGGAGTGATGCCATATACATTCATCTCCCCGACCTCAAGCGTTACGGCTGAGCTTCTGTTGTTCCGATATCGAGAAAGCGGAGTCAACATTAGTCAACATCCTCAAACCCGCGAACATAGTGGTTCGCTTCCTGCAGCGCACAGGTGTGCCGGTCCGTCTGCAAGTATACACATCTGACCCTCAGAGTCAAACGTCCTACTATAACTACGAAGTAACTCAAGCACAAGCTCAAAATTGGGCGTTCCAGGTGTCCGACGTCTGCAGTTTTGGCACGATTTTGGACGCTGGCGGGCCCACGACGTCAAACCTTGATGTCACCGATATCGTCTCGCTGACGCGCTCCAGCTTCCATAGGTACCTAAATGATCCTTTCATACTCCCATTGAGTCTCCATTTCCTGTCTGTCCTACCTAAACGTTCTCAAGGAATCAAAGCTAGTGCCAAAACTGGCACCGTGGAAGTTGGGTCGGCCTAATGTCAAATACATTTGGCGCACTTAATCCGTCAGCTCTTCTTTCCTCCTTTTGGGAAGGACCTTTCAAACGAGCTTGACGTCTCTGCAAGCATAAAGACTTCGAAGCAGAAATGGACGAGCAAGGCGTCGGCTGGCGACGGCGGTACGAAGCCCCCCTCGCCTCCAGACAGCGGTGGCTAAAATGCAAGAAGACTGGATACTTTGAGGCCCATACAATGCAAAGAGTACGATGCAAAGGAAGCTGTCTGCATTTTGCGTGTTGATGGGCGCGAGTGAGTGGGTAAGTTTGAAACTGCGTGGAAAATTTGCGTCAGTTGCGAAGCTCGTGACTCCCGCTCGAATCCGGCCCTAATCGTACCCAGCACGCGACCCGAATTTATCCTGATTTCCAGAAAGGTCCAGGAAGTTCCACTGTTCTCGTTGTATGGTCGTTGCGAAAATGGATCGAGAACAACACCTGATCCGCCAACGCTCCCTCTGCGTCAAGCGACCAGAACTTGTGGGCGTAAAGAGGTCTGACAATCGATAGCTTCCTTAGGCGGGGGTGTAAGATTCCTTCCAGGTTGAAATGTTGCTGATCACGTCCGTCGTTGGCTCATGGGCGCGGCAGCAAAGGTCGAGTACTTGTACAGTGGGTGGCAAAGCGCGTTGTTGCGATTCGGTGGGAAAGGTGCCGATGTAGAGATGTGTGATGGGCAAGTGCTGAAGTCTGTCAAAGAGCGCATCATATGATGATGCTGAAAAGTGATCATAACCATTATGGGTTACGCGAAGGTGGTTCAGATTGGCGAAGGATGAGAGAAGGGTGGTCACTTCCGGAAGTGTTTCTGGGTCGACCCAGGGTAGATTGAGTCCAGTGAGACCCCGGAGATCAAGTCCGAGGCTGGTAAGGGGCCACGACCGGTGAAATTGAAGGTGGTCGAGGTGAAAGTATTTGGGATTGCCAGTGCGAATTGTCCCTTGGGAGGGCACAGCAGTTGGCGGAATATCGACCAAGTTGAAAGCCGGGTTCACAATTTTTACGGAGAGGGCTTCGACAGACTCCATAAGGGGAAGAATAGGAATTCCCGAAGATTTCGGGAGGGAGACGGCGAGGCGGGTGACGTTCCGAAGGACTGGCTTGAGTTGACAGAGGATGTTGTTGCCAATGGGTTGGTTCAGGCACCTGATGACAAGGGAGCGGAGACTCTGTCGGAGATTTCAGCAAGTATTTACAGCGCTTTCCTGGACAAAACCCACCGGAAAACGCGCCACCAGCGTCCAAAAAATGTCCGAACCCTCTCGTCGTCCAGGCGAGTCGTCTTCGAGCCACTTCGCGTCCCCCGTTCTTTCTGCTGCTTCTTTCACCAGCCTTTCTATAATATCCTCTTCTCCGGATATACCAGCATCCGAGTAATACCACTCCAGAGCCCATGAATCTTCTGTGGTGTAGCTGACAGCCAGGTGAAGTACGGGCGCGGTCAAATCTTTCGGGAGGGAAAGCTGAGTCAGCGCTTGAGGAGATGGAAGGGAATTGAACTTAATTTGATTTGTTCAGAGCGCGCGATGTTGTGTCGCGGCTTGAGGTAAATCCAAGGCTCGTCTTCGAGACTTGGTGTGGGGGAAAAAGTGCGAAGCACTTCGTAATCAACCACGCCATGGGAGAAGACCCCGGCGCGGGAGCTAATGGGACGGATCCGGAGGAGGTGGGTGGGAAACAAAAAGTTTCCACGCCAACAGAAGGTGGCAATCCAACGATCTTGATGAGCCGAGTTGTCGAGAGAGAAGTCGGAGAGCAAGAGCGCTTCCGGGCGAGAGCTTTCGACCACCCGAAATCCCGCGCCAGCTCCGGATCTCCAAGTATTCGATCCTCAGTCAAGGCTGTACAGATACGGGTGCTCCTCGAAGGTGCGAAGAAGCTTATCGACCCTTCCAGAGCGCCAGTTGAGCGTCAACCTTTTGAACAGCTGCCGGCGTGCTACGTCCGCCCAAAGTTTTGAGACAAGGGCGGCGTTACACAGGTTAAGGTTACAGCTCACTGCGACCTCCTCGAAGCCAGAGGGAAAAGAGGGTAGCGCGAGGAAGGAGAGGATGTGGTCGATAAGCTCGGGCGGTAGAATGTCAACGAAAGGACGTTGTTGCGCCCTCCCGGGAGGTTCGCTTGTAGAGACTTCGGAAGGCAGAAGGTGGAATAGGTTGATGAGGCTTTAAGCTGTCGACGTTGAGAAGAAGCAAATTAGCGAGGTTCCACCTCCACCTGGCGAGAGGTACGCAGCGGCGTCGTGTTGAGGTGGGCCGACCAAGTGCGACGCGAGTTAAGGATGGCAGAAAGCTCGGCGGTGGTAGGTGAGTGTGGTTAGGAGTTGCTTCCGGATATGTAGGTTGACGGCGAAGCGTTTGTGGGAGGAAGACAAGCCGCAATCAATCGCAGCAGGGACTTTGTTGATCTTCTCCCGCTCTCATACACCTTCAAAAGTTGCCCACGTCCTGCAACGTTTTCTCAGAACAAATTCCTATCTCATGAACTCATTGAAGCAAAGTATTCGCCTCTTGCGAGGAAGGTAAGTGCTTGCCGTCCTCCGACCTCGATCAGTCCTCACCCTTGTGTCCACAGCCGACAACCATTCTCCCACAACTCCCAAACCCTCAAGCCCCAGCTCCGTCTTTCTTCAACAACTACACTTCCCCCAACTCCAGCCCCAAAGAAGCATTCAGCGACAGGTCTCTTCTATCGTCAACTTGTTCCATCAATGCTCCACTGCCTCGCCCTCGGTTCAATAGTATATTATGCACTCGAGCTGCTACACAACACACTGGATAGCGAGGTCATAATCGAGGAATTGGAAGGGAAGGTCAAGGGGCTGGAAGAGCAATTGGATGCTGTAAGGTGGGGTGGGGAGGTGGCGGTCGAGGCGGACAAAGTGGCAGAAAAGACAAGCAAGAACGGCTGGAAATTTTGGTGAGGTTTGTGTGTAAGAAATAAGGATTTGCGGTCGAGTATCGGGAGCGGGCACCATTCGCGGTGACGACCTACAAGGACATGGCCAGCGCTACGGACAAAGCATTGGCGCTTCCTGCTTTTCAAATGCGACGAGAGAGGGTGGGATCATATCTACCTCGATCTTGTGCTCCTCAACTACCCCTTTCGCGCTCGCGACTGATGTCGCAACAGTACTTTCGCAACGCCAGATGCACGAATAGGAAATGGTTATTCCAATGCGACTTCAAGCGGCGTTACTCAGCATAGTATACGTATCTGGTATACTCTGCGCCAGTAGGACAATGAATCGCCTGGTTCTCAACTTAAGCGAGGGGAAAACTCACCTGGCGAATACTTACATGATCCCGCCATGAACGAAACACTCGCCAACCCAGGCCAAGTCTTTCATTTCCAATTCCTCTCTCAGACGTTTTGGAACCTCCACTCCGTCGATTATCACGACAAAGTCAAAGTCTGGATATTGATTCGTACCTGGTGGGTCGCAAGAAAAGAGCGCTGCAGTCGCTCCAGCGGATGCAAGCATGGTCCTGTACATCGTTTTGAAGCTCTACAAAAATTATGTTGATTTTTTGAGCTTTATTATCTCTATTCATTGTCACACCTCGGAAGTTAGCGCTTACCTCTTTTGTGCTTGGTTGTAATGAAATAGAATCTCAAGTCGGCGAGAAATCCTGTACCAGCTTTGTATGCAGACTGAAGCTTGACAACATCTCCATAAGCATCTCTTTGAGCTGACGTATGAGATCCAGATACGAAAGCGCCGAGTTTATGAGAGAAGCCAGATGAAAGACGAAAAGAGTCGACGTTGGGGATTGAGCCCTGTATAAGAAAAAATCCGAGCTTAGGACCGACAAAAGAGACATTCGGGAACTTTGGTGCATACCAGCTTCTTCGAAGCTTCAACAAACTTCCAACTCAGACATGGAACACCCAGCGCAAGCGCTGACAGGAACTTGAGAGTCCCAGTCGGTCCATCCGCAAGCAGCATAATTTTACTGACTCCCCTCTCAGCCAGCTCCTCCACCTTCAAAGAAAGTTCAAGATCACCTTCTTCATTTGATGCCTCAATATCAATCAAGTCCGAGAGGTGCAGAATGGTACCCCCAAGTTCGCAAATGAGTTTCGAGGTGGCGTCGACGTCAAAGTTCTTCGCGCCGGACGAGTCAGTCGAGGCGCAATGGACTTTCGTAAGCAAGAAACCGATTCCAGAGAAGAGAAGATCTGAAGTAGCCGGAAAAGCGACTCTCATTGTTTTGAAGTCCTTGAGCGCTTCGTCAAGCCGCACTCGTTTGGAAGGTTGAAGGTCAGAGCGGCGACGACTCGATGGTGCCAGTGGACGTGCGGGTAAGAAAGGATAGGAAGGAATGACGATCGAGATGCTGGGACGTTTTCGAGGAAGGAAAGTCGATTCAGCTTCTGACCTGTGTCTCGTGTCGGCGATTGAAGGGGTCGGGAGACGTGCGACGTCTGCAATGCTGGAGTCGCTCGGGTTGTCGTGAGTATTTCTTCGCTCTCGCATATTCTCTCTATGCCCCCTGTCCTTAAGCGCTGATTTACTATCTATACGAGCTTCAAACGCAGACACGGTTTGGGTGACGGCGACGCCGCTTTCGGTTGATTTGGACGAGTCACAGTAAGGATCGAAGGGGTGCGAAAAGCGCTCTGGAATTCTCGAAGAATCGAGACTCGAACCGGGAGTTGGCAGAGGTGCGTCGTCGGGTGAGTTCGCCAGCAAAAACATGGACGGCTGGGAAGTGGCGACAACCGAGCGTTCGCAAGTGACGTCTGGCTGAGGAGGGAGGTCGAAGTTTTCCTATCAAAAGAAAGTTCGCTCATTCCTGAGCCTGGATGAAGTTGCAAACAAACTGACGTTTGCTTGAGCACTACTCTCTGCCTCGAACTCGTCCTCAGGTAGCTCGTCGTCGAGGTTGGAGATCCAGCTCAGCGTTGGTGGGGGAGGGCTTGGATCTCCGGTGCTTAAATTTGGTTTACTCTGAAAAGCAATATAGATAGACAAAAGTATCAGACAATGGAAATGCAGGGACTTACATTCACCTTCGTCTCCCCATCTGCCAAGCTCCAGCTCAACGCTCCCTCGACCTCACGAGACCTCCCGGCCATATCAGTCTCAAAAAATTCCAAGATACATCCCATCCTATGAACCTGATACGGTTCTGGAAGAACTACAAGAGCGCATCCAGGAGGGAGTATGACGCGCCGTACTCGAGGCTTCTCAGGCGACGAACGAGCGCGAGTAGGTGGCAGTTTGTTTTCTCGAGCGGTGGCAGAGCGTGTTCGTCTAGCTGTTTGAATTGAAGAATGTGTGCGATCTGAGACCCGACCGGAGGGTTCGTAGGGCGATGAGTCTCGCATCTGATTGAAGAGGTGGGGGAGATGAGTGCGGCGGATGGGGCGTGTCGCAGAGAGCTTTCGCGACGAGAAAGGTTGTTCGCAGCGGAAGTCGCAGCGGAAGTGGGAGCTCGAGGGTCAGGGTGAGTGCGAGACGGAGGGTCCACAAAGCTTACTAAGATTTCGTTGCGCGCCAACGCGTTGTGGCCCCTAAGAAATGGAAGTGGTTCGGACCCCCAAAATCGTCTTCAATTGCTTCACCCGGAACAATCTTATAGCTTGGTACATTCATCACATAGCTCTACATACCAGCAACATCCCCCGATTCAGCCATAAGAATATCAGACTCCGTCGGCTCGCCTTCAGCAGGTCCCAATACTTCCAACGCAGCCGCCATTCGATTCGTATTTCCCGCCTCTATTGACCCACCAACTCATCAGCATTGAAACCCTCAATCTCAAAAGCAAAACAGAACTCAAAACGTACTCTTAAGAGCATACTCCCTCAACGGCTCCTTCAGCAGTGGCTGCTTCGTGACAACATCCAGCAACTGCTCTTTCGGCAATAGCAGAAGAGCACCAAAAGAATGCGGTTGAGTAGCCACTGCACATCGAATGAATCCAGCCCATAGAGGTGCAGTCGTCCATACTTTCTTTTGAATCAGGCGGGAGAGGAGAGTAGTGGAGACGAAGGGGACGAGAGTTTTGTAAGTCGTTACGGCTTGGATGACCTGGGTGACGGGTTGGATGTCATTTGACGTTCGCTCGTCTGTTTCTGAGGGATAGGGGACTCACGGTGCGTAGGAAGAGGACGGGAATGACAGGCTCATCAATGACTTGAGTCATGAACGCGGCCAAGATCTCCGCACGAAAAGCGTCCGGCATGGTAAAGCAAATCCCGATAGCTGAACCCACCAAATCAAGCATCAGCCACTCTCCCCGCTCTCCATCTCCAACCAAACAAAAGAACGCACCTTCAATAGTCTGTTTCAACCCCATCTCTTTCTCCGAAGTATGAAGCAACACCATCAACTCCACCGGAGTCAACAACTCATGTCTCTGTCTCACCGCATTCGCCGTAGCAGCGAAACTAAGCGAAGCAGGAGCAAGTACAGACAAGAAAGCTGATCGAACTTGAAGTTTTTCTTCCGGTGTGTTGTTGAGGACAGTGACTATTCGAGGGATGTATTCGAACATTTCCGACTGGTTGAAGCGACGCACTTCGTCAGCAAAATCCTCGTCGAAAGGGAGAAAGAGGGGAGGAAAGAAACTCACCTTGTCACATTCACCAACTATGATAATCAAGAAACGCGGACTAAGGCCTTCCCTCTTCTTCGCCAAATTCCTCACAGCCGTCACAACCGGTTTTGGCAATCGACTCTTATCAGCCAAGATAGTGAGCACTCTTAGTACGAGCGATTCGGATCCAGGTGGGCATTCTTCGATTAGTTGTAGAAGTTTGGGAGAGGTGACGCCGAGATTCTTGATGAGAGGAGTGACGAGTGTTTGAATTGATTCTTGAGCGAGGGTTTGGAATCGCCTGAATAATTCGAACAAACTGCGTGGGGTGGGTGGACAAACATTTTCTTCGTCAGCCGCAAAATTCACCCGCCCTAATCACCCGCTAAAAGAGAAGGAAAAGAAAAAGGGAGCACTCACTGATCCAACAAATCCGGATATTTAACACTCAACGCAAAAAACAGTTCAACATGCTGCACGACATTCCCCTCATTCTCCGCCGGGGGCAATCCCTCCACCACCACCCCATCTTTAACCAACGCATCCAGTCTAACGACCGGTTTCTCTTCTTCTTCCTCATCATCACTTTCGGCCATATCATCCGGTGCTAATTCCGGTTTGGCGGGCGGAGGTGGTGGAGGAGCATTTTCGAGTCGGGAGAGGATCGAGATTGAGAAAGAGAGGACTTTGGTCGAGAGGGAGGAGACGTCCGGGACCCAGCGTTTGACGGTGTTGATGGCGGCGTTTCGGGTGAGTTTGTCTGGATGGATGGAAGTAGGTGGAATTAGTGCTGAGGATTGGATAGCGAAGAGGAAAGGTGTTTACCAGGATGTGTAGTGAGAGATAATAAAACATCCAGAGCAGCTTGTCGAACCGGCGGTCTCATGACAGTCAAGTCTCTCAAAGCAGCAAATCCAAGTTGTACTCTACATCCATCAATAATCAGCTCAGTTTTGAAATCTGAGAGGATAGAAAGAACTCACTGCTCCGGATTTGTGCACATTGCACCAAATCGACTAATCTCCTCATTCGGGATTGTAGGAAGGTCGACAATAAATTGCGTGAAGGCCTTATCCTTATTCGAAGAGTGTTGAAGTATATGCTCCAATAATCGTCTCAACCATCGATCATACGGTCGTCCCTGCACGACCCCCAAAAAAACAAAACCCATCAGCCTCCTACTCAATTTCCCCTCGTCCCAGAAACCTTCCGAACCCCGAAAAGAAAGAGCGAAAGGGAAAGAAGAAGAAAAAAGGGATCAAACCCACCTCAGCAATTTCCTCGACTCCTTTATTCCCCTCCACATACCACTCCTCATTCAACCAAAGTCTCGCAAAATCCAACCTTGCCCCAATATCTCCCACCACAAATTCAAACATAACCGCTCTCAATTTCTCCCTCACTCCTTCTTCTCCATCTCCCTCTCCCCCACCCTCTCCTAATCCCCTAGTGATCAATCGAGAAACTAAAGGAACCCAAACAGCAGGAGCGGCTCCTTCCATTCCTGCTGAACAAATTCTACGAACGGCTGATTCTATCATGAATGATTTTGCGGATTGAGAGAGGGTGGAGGAAGAAGAGGAGAGGAGGGAGGTAGTTTGGGAGTCGAATGTAGGCGCTAAGGTAGTGAGGGCTGAAGCGTTTTCGGAGTCGGATTCGTCCTTCAGCCGAGAAGAAAAGAAAGATGGTGAGATGTCAGTGGGGGTGAGAGATAGGAAGGAGAGGATGGGGAGAAACAAACGGCTGCTTCGTCCACTTCGGCGATGGGAGGAGCCATTTGAAGAACTTCGTCGTCTGCTTCTGGTCCGAGATCGATTTTGAGAGGGTCGATAGGCCTTCCTTCTTCAGGTTTGATGAATGGAGGCGCTGGAGAATCGTTTTTATAGTTGTTAAGGGAAGCTGATGTCTGAGTTTGTTGCTGGAGTGGGGTGGAAGTTCGACTCGATGGAACGGGGATAGGGTTCGATTCGACCTCGATCGCTCGCCGTGCGTCCTATGTAAGGGAGGGAGCAGATGAAAGTTTTTGATTAGCGATTTCTAGACTCGGAGAGAGAAAGAAAAGAAGGATGTACCTCAATCCTAGCCTCCAAAGCTCTCTCTCCCTGATCTTGTAAACTCATAATAACGATCTCCACCACCACCTCCAGCTCAACACTTTTCGCATCAAACTCTTTCATCGCTCTCGGAGTCCCACAACTATCCGCAATTTCCCTAAACGCCTTCGCCGTTTTCATGTCCACGATTATAGGAGTAAAAGAAGAAGAAGAAGAAGAAGAAGGTTCTTCTATTTTCCGACGCTTGACTGAATCGGTAATGGAGTCTGTCATCGCTTGACGTTTTTTAGAGGCGAGAGATTTTGCGAGAGTTTGTGCTTCTTCCATTCGAGTTTGTTGGAGAGAGAGGAAAGAGTTGGTGGGTTGGATGTAGGGTTCGAATGTTGCACTTGGTGCCGTTCTGTCAAATAAACGCCGGGTAAGTGAGTTGGTAAAGTAAGCAGAAAGGGAGTGTTCTCCACGCACTTCATCAAATGTAATAAAGCGCTCCTAACAGCTTTCTCCGTACTCCTCACCACGGCACTACTTCTCCCCTTCCCCTCCAACGCATTCGGACTCCAATTCGTCAACGCCGTAACAACCAACTGCGTAAACCCCGCTCTCGCTTTCACCAGTCCCACCAGCACCGTCGCCAAACCTCCCACGACTTCTCCGACCTCACTCGTAAACAACAACGTAATACATTCCTCCACCAAAGAATTCGCTTCATCCTCCAACACCTGGGGTCGAAGGAATGGATGGTGGGGAGGGACTTGAAGGAGGTTTGGTTCGGCTGTTCGTTGTAGACGGGGATCTGCGGGTCCACGAGTTTGGGATTGGATTATTCGTTGGAGGACTTTTAAGGAGGAGAGACGGGGGCCGAGAGAAGTGGAACGGAAGAGACGGAGAGAGGAGGTTTTGAGTGAGATTACGTGCGCCCAGAGAGTGGCGTCTTTTGAGGTGCAGCTGTTTGTGGGTGGGGGGAGT